>NW_020869530.1:131193-143693 GCF_003789085.1 Penaeus vannamei | reverse complement strand
TTAGAATAATATACCGTATCGTAAATAAAGAAATATGTATAGTTTTTTTTTCGTGCGGGGAAAAAGGAATAACCTTAATTTTAATTTATACTCGAAACCTCTGAGCAGTGGTGTGAGGACCAGGCATCGCTTTTCCCCTTCGGACCATGGTGAGAGCAGTGAGAGAAGGGTACCCAGTATAGTGTGTCTATAAACATGTGTAAAGCCATTAAGCTCACAGACTAGGCCTTGGGGCTTCCATGTTACCCGTGTGCTTCTATAATTGGCCAGGACAACTGCTTCTGTCTGCATTGGTCACCAACGGCTGTATAAGAGGGCACATTTCAGTATGACCCAGACAATCTGAGATCCCACTGCTGTCACCAGATATAAGAGGTTACATCTCAAATGTAAGGACGGGTGGAAAGTGATAATAGTAAACGGCTAGACTCTTTATTTTTAAGAGTACAACAAATAAATGAAAACACGTTACGAGAGACTGGGACAGTCCATGAGCGATTGTGTGGCGGTAAGCTCCGCGGCCAGCACAGGGCCGAGGGAGAAGTATTCACGACGACAGCGTGGCTGTCTCTCTCTCTGTCTGCCTATGTCTGATAGCGGGGCACGCCAAAGCTTGCCCATTATGAGTGCTCATTTCCGGTCATGACCCACAGCTTGGCTGGGGTTATTATTAGAACACACAGGTACCCACACTGCAGACAGAGAAGCCGCATGGGGGCTTAGCTTTGGAGCTTAATGGCTTTACATATGCCTATATGCACGCTATATTTGGTCCTTGGTGAATCCCTCCGACCTCGACGTTCACACGTCCTCAAAGGTCTCCCCTAGGTCCTTGACTTCGATCATCCAGACTTCCTCGTAGTCCTTGTCCAGGTTTAACTCAGTGGCGCATTCGTCCACTTGTCCCCGCAAATCTCGTCCAGGTCCTCGGCTGTGTGCTCGTCCAGGCGTCCTTGTATTCCTCGTCACTGAATCTACAGGCATCGCCCTTTCCGGCATCTTCGGGCAGCTGATACCAGCGCTGACGAGCTCCAGGTGTTGACTGGCAATCAGGCAGACGGCGCTCTTTCACAGCATCATGGGGCGACTAGTACCTGCACTGAAGAGTTCGTGGTTCTTTGCTGGATCTATTGGCGGCGCCCTTCTAGTACATCCTAGAGCGGCTAAATGCCTGCACTGACGAACTTTTGGTCTACAGGCGATCTTCCAGCGATGTCCTTCTCACTACATCCAAGAGCAGCTAAATGCCTGCAATGACAAACTCCCGGTCTGCAAATCTTCCTGTCTTTCCCACGACACCCTAGGGCAACCGTATCTTCAGCAGTCTTCCTTCCGTGCTATATCGGATATCCTCGGTAATGTTTTCTCGGTGAATCAGATCATATATGTAAGGCCCAAGATATAAAGAAAAAAGAAAGGCAACAGAGAGGGGGGGGGGTATGCTAAAGTGGTTTCACTAGCCCTTTTTTTCTTTAATACAAATTGGAAGTTTTGAAAGTTTGATTTACATTTTCGTCTGTATCTTTTTAATTTAGTTATTTCAATAATATTGTTATATTATATAATTATTTATGTTTTTTCTTACAAAGACCAAGAGGAAAATAAGAGACCGAGTTGCCTTCAGTCTTGGGAAGGCATCTACAAGACTACCTGACCGACGTAATCATGTATTTCCGCGTTCTTTAAGGCCACTGAGAGCAGTTACAGGAAACATTAGACACTTGACAAAGCTAGATTCTGCCTTTAAAAATCATATTTTGCCATCCATGAGTTCAAGTTTCTGAGCTTGTCAATAGCTAAGGAAGGGATACAACCAGACCCTGCAATAGTAGAAGAAATCAGTAAAATGAAGCCCTCACTTAATGTTAAAGAAGTGAAGCGATATTTAGGATGCACAGGCTTTTTCAGCAAACTTATTCCCAGTTATGCAGAGATAGCTGCTCCACCAGGAAGGGAAGGAAGTTTCAGTGGCAGGATGAGCATCAACAGGCATTTGAAGTATTAAAAGATCAGCTTATATCTGCACCAGTCTTGAGGAAGACTGATTTTTTCCTCCACGGACACATCCCAGATCGCCATTGGCGAATGTTTGATTCAACAAGATGAGGTAGGAGCACCTCATACCATTGCATTTTTTATACAAGCTTAGGGAAGCAGAAAGAAGGTATCCTAGCACCGATGTTTAGGTCTTAGCAGTAGTAGAGGCCATCAGAAACTGATGCTTACTGGTATGGCCGTCCTTTTATAATTTACAACGTCCACAGTCTTTTGATATAATTATTTAAACAGGATGATAAGATGGTCTTATAAGCTTTCTTGTTACCAGTACAAAGCAGAACAGTGGCTTTAATGTCCTGCATACTCGAGGGTCAGAGGGTAGCGGAGGAACTACGTATGGACCCCTGTGGGCAGAGATCCTCGAGTATTTGGAAGAGAGGTGTTACTCTGGAAAAGACTGCAGTTTCCTCTGGAAGAATTTGAGGTAAGTAACGGCATGCTTTACCATTTCAGGCATCCTCCAGACCGGGTAATTCAGCAACTGGTAATTCCTCGCACCATGAAAGATGAAGTCTTGAAAATGGTACACAAGCTTGGTTTGTAAGCTTAATGGCTTTATACAGAGTTATATGCATACCATACCCAGCATGTAGAACCGTATTCCAGTGTGATGTTGAGGGGCAACTGGTGAAGTTTTGACAGGACAGGACTGTTGATTCTAGTTCTGTATTATAATGGCCCATGAGGCATTTAGCTTGTTTTGTGATCCAAAGGGAATTTACAAGGTTGGTACTCTCATTTTGGTATTAAAATTCCAACCTGCTCGTCACAGTTCTGAAGCCCTTTTATAAATATGTGAAGATCACTTTGTACTCATAACTTTATTTATTCTTATACACAAGTTGAACATAACTTTTCATAGTTGGTTATAATAATTCCCTTTTTTTTCATTTCTTTGTCCATACCGTCTTAATTATCCATTATCTTTTACATTTACTATGTTTTCTAAGGTCATACTTCTCTTTATCAGTAATTAAAATGAAATAAAATACAAAGTAAGAACTCGATAAACCAAGGATAAAACAAAAAGAAAACATTCAGAGGAAAGGAGATCCTGTAATCTGTAAATTCTCAAAATGTACAATTCATGTATAACATCCTGTATAGCCTATATTCTCTGATTATCTTGTCACAAAATGATTTTAGATAAATTTGAATAAAACAAATTAAAATACCAGTATCACTTGACCAGTAAACAAAGTCAAAATAAAACCAAAGGCTCAAAATTAAAGAGAAAAGTACAGCCAGCAACAAAAGCGATGACCCCTCGCCAGTCCTGGGTTAGGGCATAGTTAGGATAGTTCGAATGTGAGGAGGTGGGAAAGTACGGAAATCAGGCGAAGTGCAAAAATGACAACTATACATGAAGAGACAGAGAGAGAGAAAGAGAGAGGGATCGCTTTTATTCCTATTTAGTTGTTAATTTGATGGATATATTGGAAACCTATCTTAAGAAATAAATTATCTTTTATTATTTCGAAAATGATTATCAAGAAATCTTATCACATCGTTTTATTTCAGTTCCTTAATATATTTTCTCTATAAAAATAACTTAAACATTGTTGGAACTCTATTCCTATTAATATTCGTCGGACGGAAATATCCTTCATTCATATATGAAGGATGTATATTAATATATGCTTCTGCATTATCCAAAGCAGCTACTCTCTTGACTTCTCTGTCTTATATCACTTGGATCCACTATTTGGATAATTGTAAACTTTTGATATGTTATTTGGAAAAGAACATATGACATTAGTTCATACGCCATTATATTTCCAGATGTTTACAATTATTTAATTACCAAAATAACGAAATTAATACCTAAAAGACGGATATCGAAAGCAATGGGTTCCTTGAATAGTTTGGAGAGGAAACACAGACAAGGTGTTGGACACCAGCCGCTGAAACGACAAGTAAAGGCGTATAGTCAAGGCTAAGGGAATATCCCCTTAGCCTTGGGTAAAGTGAAGCTTGACTCGGCCTTTGGCGGGGTGAGTGAGCAAGCGTGAACCGGGAAAGGGGTTTGCTGGGAAGAGCCCAATCTGCCCAGGTCTAAAGACTGTCAATTAATAATTTGACACTAAAAGATATGATAATAGTATAAGTTTTGCAACACCTGCATCCTATATACCCCACCATCATTATATTAATGCACCGCTGTACACATTCATTGCTTTTCATTTTACATCACTCATTTTCACCAAGTTTCGGAAATAAATAATAAAACTGACGATGCACTTTAAATCAATTTGTATCTCAAAAGTAACATAATGCTGATATAATGGACATTTATACATTCTGTAAGTATATGATCGCGAGGGGCAGTGCCAAGTGGCCCATCACACTCAAGTTGACCCCTACCAAACCGTGATTCGCAATTCATGAATGCGACTGGAGATCGTGGTGCGTAGGAGGCACCCAAACGAAATAAAAGGAAAACAAGGGAATCGATACATGTACCTTTACAGCCCATTACCCTCGAAGTTTTGCGGCCAAAGCCATTTCTTAATGTTTGGTAGCCCAAGAGGCACTATTTGAGACGAGAGAGGGGGTGGCGGGTGCAGACACTAGCCTCAATAAGATGGGACTGAAACAGCCGAACACTTACTCCTTGCTTTGCCTAGCGAATCTAAATCATCCCCTTCCCCCCCCCCCGCCTCTTTCCTAACTATGTCTAGGTTGTTTGAACGTGGGCCACTTTTCAGGGCAAGAAGGACAAGATCTCTCCAAGCCCAGGTATGGCGAGACTTCCATAGTCTGAGCTCCCTAACAACCTTTCCTTCACCCACTGACCAGCCAGCAGAACTGAATGAGAGGCCCAACCCAGGTGGCAGGCCAGGTCACAAGGCAGGCCTCTGGGTCGTTGAGCGTGTGCCGCTCTGACTGACGACCTTTATGTTGGGTGGAGGGTGCTGACTGTGCTGGGCTCTCAGGTCGAGGGGAGCCCAGGGAACCTCAGACTAGTTTAAGTCTAAGGAGAATCACAGCTGAAAGGAGAGAGGAAGAGTATATCCATCCTTTACAAGAGACGGCAGGCAAGTCCTTGATTGCAAATCTCAGAAATGTACAAGACAAGGGACCGCGACCTCCTAAAAGCATTTTAAAGAAATATACGTTAAGAACGAAAAACAGGAAAAACTAAACCTTTAAATACAGAGCTTAAAACTTTAAACTAAATGAAACTTAAAATCTAAGCAACTAAGAAAATCGGAACTTTAAAGTATACTATAAATATCTCAACTTAGAATGAAACCTTACAGCTACAAGAATATACCATTAAAAAATGCAAAAACAAACACTACCTGGCCCCTATAAAATACAAAAGCAATAACAGATAAAAAAAAAAAAAAAAAAAAAGGAAAAAAAAATACATATAGAAAATTAAAACAAATGGATCTCAGGCAGCTAACAACCGAAGTGATCACCGACATTCGTATAATTTCTGAGCTGTGCTCACCCTGTATTCAAGGAATGGCCGGGGTTACCATCCACCAGAGCTGTCAAACCAGTAATAGCTTCTGCTATTCCAGTACCCTGTTACGTAGCGATGACGTGGTAGTGAAGGAGTCGGTCTGGTATGACGTTCAAATTGGTAGGTGATAGATACCAGAAATGATAAGATAATTGTTTATATGATATCATAGCCAGATATATAGCATTATTGTTTACTTTTCTTGCTTTCAAAATATCATATATGATACATGTAAACAAAATTGCTTTGGATTTTAGCCCGTTGTCAGGGTTTATATTTTGCCCTGATTTCGTGGGTTTATGGAGACAATTCTGGTTCAGCTGTTTATTGACAGGAGAGGTAGGTAGCGTGGCACGGGCTGTGTCGTACAGTGCTGTAGTGGGCAAGGGAGACCAAAGGCGCGCCAGCGTGAGCGCGCGTAGGGGAGCGCCCCCAAGAGGAGGTCTGGTCAGGGCCGTGGGCCCTAGTCAAGTGTGCTGCCCTGGGTCAACTGGCGAAGCATTCGAGAACAGGCTCGGTAGGCTCTTCTCGGTGGGGGACGTGGCTAGGTGCCCCTCGTTCCTCAGACCCACACAGTTAATGACAAAAATATAGCACAGAAGGCTAAACTTCCAGTTGCTTCTGTACTAAAAATGTATTTTCTAAAGATTGTTAACGGCATGGAACGATTACTGAGAGGAAAAACAGTTAATATTTTCTTTACTTCAGAGGCATTTGATAAAATCGAAATATACACGAAAACATATACCTTTATAGCGGTTCTTGAGAGAGAGAGAGAGAGAGAGAGAGAGAGAGAGAGAGAGAGAGAGAGAGAGAGAGAGAGAGAGAGAGAGAGAGAGAGAGAGAGAGAGACCGATTAATATGATGACGTCACATAGCCCCACTCACAAACCCTCGAGTATAGGCTACACAAATGCATTTTGACGTCTGTGGACAATAGTGTATTTTAAAAGATAGTTGCTGGAATGGATTACTATATGCGCACAAAAATAAGTCTTTAAAAGAAAACAACAGTTCTGACATCACATTTTCTGAGCCAATCATGACTCCAGCCAATGACAGGGCATCCAATAATTCAGAGTCGGTTGCCGCGACAGCTCTGCCATCCACTGGCAGCACACAAGATTGAACGCGGTTAGCATATACCCCTGCGTGGCACAGCGGGTTCAGGGGAGTATGACTTCCGAACAGGGGGTTGTTTTAGGATATTGGTGGCAGGGCTGTAAGACAGCACAACCCGCTCAACACGACTCTGAAGACCTTTTATAAATATATGAAGATCACTTATGATTTATAATTTCTTTGATTTTTATTCAGAAGTTGAACATTATTTTTGATAGTCAATTATCATAATTCACTTTTCCATTTCTCTTTGTTCATATTAGCTTATTTATTAGAACAACCAACAAACCAAGGATAAAACAAAATGAAAACGTTCAAAGAAAACCTGAGATCCGCAGTCTGCCTCTTGTGAACAATGAAAATATTGTAGCTCAAGGAAAACAATCACGAGGCGTCTGGTGAGGCTAGCCGACCTGCGAACCAGAAATGCGAACAACCCAAGGCGAATTTACTGCCCAGGGGCTGGATTCACTAACATACAATCGTAACGCATTTACCAGTGGTCATTTACCATTGCGTTTACCAGTCATGGCAAAGTGGTATTCACGAAGAAATCGTAATTTGGATATGCTGAGTTACAATCGTAAATCGACATTCTAATGGTAGCCAATAGAGGGCTCTAGAAAAGCAATTCCACCAATGAGCGAGCGCCATACATAATTTTTTCGGTTCCTTCGGCCAATCACGTAGCATGTAAACAGAACTAGACACTGCGAGATTGTTTAAATAATCGTCAGAGCTAAAACACCATTTAAACACGTAGAAAAAAAAAAAAAAAAAAAAAAAAAAAAAAAAAAATATATATATATATATATATATATATTATATATAATATATATATATATATTTGATTACATCCATCATGTTGGATTTAACAGCTTTTTATTTATATATTTTTCACCATTGCCAGTTTATATATCAGCAAGGTAGTTTTTTCTATAGCATTTGTAATAATTATGTCAGATTTGTAAAAAAAAACACTTATTTATCGGTTTCATGCATTTTAGTGTAATATAGGCCTATAAGTTTACAAGAATTTGTGTGGATTTTATTCTTGCTTGTTTCATGTGAAATTTGCATTTCTTCACTATGTCCGCATTGTGATATCTGTTTGCCATCATATTAGTTATATCAGGTGTAAAAACAAACCTAAAACTTTGCATAGATATTGATTTTTTGACGAGATAACACGTGATGACATCGTCTTCCCAGAAGTTACCAGTGCTCTGACCACAGGTAAAATTTACTATGGTAACTCAAATGGCAAGTTGTTAGTGAATACCACCGCTGTCTGTTTACCATGGTAACTATAGTTACCAGTGATTTTACCATCGTAAGTGCGTTAGTGAATCCGGGCCCAGAATGCCCATCGATGGTGCAAGATAGTGCTGCTGTTGTCAAGAGGAAGGACTCGCCTAGTGTGAGACCCTGTGACTGATGAGGTGCCTCACACCCATTACACAACAAACCTCTGATTGTCGCTCACTCCCACCCCCTTTTTTGAGGGAGGGGGCTAACTGTCGTAATAAAAAAAAAAGAAAAGAAAAAGAAAACGATAGCATGAAGTGGTAGCGTTTTCACTCTCTGCTCTGTGACCTAAGGACATATTATTGTGAGGACATGGCATTGCCATCAAGCACGTAATATCATTAATTAATTAATTTTCTCGATTTTAGATTTATATTGCTTCAACTACAACGAATTTAACACGTTCATGATTTTCTCTCAAGCTGAAAATTATCTCATTGAAATTTTGCAGTTATTTCAGGAAATTCTAAGTATTTCCTCTTGAACGAGTTTCATTGATTGACTTAGTTATTGATTTCGTTTATTTTTATCACGGAAATCATACCATTTATTTCTGTTCCCGTAAATAGCTCAGCTTCTCGCCTCGACCTAAACTCATTTTCCCTTTTCCTTCCGTTCGGTTGCGCACGTGGAGAGAGCTATGAGACTGACATGCTGTTTTTTCCTGTAATGTAGTTGTTTGTTATTGTTGACACCATACAAAAAATCGTAACACCGTTACATTGCTCAGTGATGATACGTTTTATTGGCATTAGAATGGAACCTGTAACGTAATTTTTGAACAATTTAATTATTTGAATACAAAGTTAGTATCTTCCTCATTTAGTGCACAGGGATGCCAGATACAACCTGTGCTTGCATGAATTACCTAATAGATCTACACTGACGTGCGACAGAAGGAATAGAATGAATCGGCAACTTTTTTCGAGTCAGTGTGATCCCATATTCACGTTTGTTCATAAATGTTGGACTAGTATGTTAAGCTAGAATATTTTTTGCTTATGCATCACGCATTTCTCACCCTCACTAAAGCTGCTTGCATATTCTGGGCAAAATCCTAAGTGATAGTGTGATTTTGTTACAGTTGATACCTGCTAAAGGGAGCTGTCACGAGCGCCCCTCACAGTCACAGAACAGAGTGGGGTAAGTAAGGATTTTACCCTTCTCATTTTCAGTTTGTTTAATTTCATTCAGTGATTTGGGTTTAGGAACTCCGTCTCATCATGGTCTAACATGCTTAGGGTAGACATGGCTACCTTAATTAAATATGATTGTGAATTGTGTTGTACATTTCTGAGTTGGGAAATTTGCACTACGAGAAACCCATTTTTTCATGTCACCATTCACTAAAGCATACTCTCCGTTGCATATCCTTAAATGTTGAGTTAAGTGTAGTATTTGAAATAATTTATATGAATATCAGAAGTTGTGGCTCATTCTTTGTGTTAGCTTACTCTCACTTTCACTTTCACTCGCGTTCACACACACAGTCACACACACAAATTCACAGGGAAAAGATACTGAAACCTTTCATTAATAGGGTTTGTTGTCATAATTGTGGGCATAAAGATTCAATGATGTATCTCTTTTGCCCGCAATTTTGCCAGTCGTGACATAACTTCGCATTTCTCATTCTTACATTTCTATCTCTATGTGATGGCAAGTTGTCTACGTATAGATACAAGGGTAGATCCTTGCGGATATACTCTTCCATGACCTTCCTTTTATGTTTACTCAATCCTTCATGGATTACTTCGGCTTCCTTCCAGTTCGGTAGATGTCTAGCTTCATCTACATGAACTACTATGGCATTGGAAGTCCTGTTGTGACGGACGTCGGCTCGATGTTCGATGATCCTGGTGTTGAAGCCTCGTCCCGTTTCACCAAAATAGGCCTTATCGCAACTGCTGCAGGGTATGCGATATACTGCACTGTTGGGGTTGCTTTTCAACTGCTTCTTGTCTTGTATCATATCGTGTATCTTTTCCCCGGATGTGCTGGCGATTTTCACTGTTTTTCCAAAGTATTTGCTGATCGCCTGGGAAACGTTACATGGAGGCAGTATGAGGAAGTCAGGGGATGTCACTGGGATTAATCTTGCAAGTATGTTCTCCGCCTTCTTCCTGAGGTTTAGCAGGAGACCTTTTGGGTACTTGTGTAGCATAAAATAATTAATTACATATGAAACCTCAGTCTCAAGAAACTCAGGGCTGCAGATCCTCAGTACCCGGAGAATGAAGCCAATTACAACCCCAGATTTTGTTTTACTACTGTGGGCGGAGTAATAATGGATATAATCGTCTTTATTCGTAGGCTTTCTATATACAGAGAAACGTAGGCCGTCATCATCACGATGGATCAGTGTGTCCAGGAAAGGTAACTTCTGATCCACTTACTCCTCCACGGTGAATTGGATTTTCTCGTGGACGGAGTTCAGCCGCGTCAGCATACGGTTTAACACGACCTTCTGGGGACGAGACGAGGACATCATCTACGTAACGGAACCCCGTCGAATGCCTGCCGATTATATCCTTGTAGTGGTCCCTTTCTAATGTCTCCATGAAGAGGCAGGCCAGGACCGCGCTCAGAGGGGAGCCCATAGCAAGACCGCTGATTTTCTGGTATTCTTCCCCTGCGAACTCGAAGAATCCGAAGTCCACACACAACTTCACGAGGCTTATGAAGTGGTGTTAGGCAGCGGAAGTTCGTCATCTGCCATGGAACCTGTTACCCTCTCGACTGCTCGGATTGCTCAATTTGTGGGTACATTTGTAAAAAGGGATTTAACATCAAAGCTAAGATATTTTTATATACAAAACTCTGAAGACGTCTGATGAGGTCCCCAGAGTTCTTGAGGTGGGAATCACTGATGACTCCCATGGCGGCGGAGAGGGGTTTCGCCAAACACTTCGCCAGGCGATGGGGAGCGCTGCGAATGCCAGAAGTGATGGGTCTCATCGGTACACCCGGCTTGTGCACCTTCGGGAGACCTCTCATGGACGGGTTGCGGGGGGCCTCCTCCAGCAGGTGAAGTAGGCCTTTCCCTCTAGCCGACCGCAGGAGTAAATCCCTCGCCTTCTTCTTGAATCTGGCAGCTTCCATCATTCCATCGCCCTTCGTCACTTTCCTGTAAACAGAAGCATCGGAAAGTAAATTGATCATTTTGTGTATATAATCAGTCTTGTCCATAACAACAATACCCCCACCTTTGTCAGCCTGGGTGATGACGATGGTCTCGTCGTCGCGGAGGCCCTTCAACGCGGTGACATATCTGCGAGGGATCGCCGGGGGGCGCGAAGACGAATCGGCCACACAGCAAGCAGTAATCCCTTGGATGAACCCTTTGTACATGTGTGTGTGTGTGTGTGTGTGTGTGTGTGTGTGTGTGTGTGTTTGTTTGTTTGTTTGTTGTTTTGTGTATGTGTGTATACATGCATACCCCCCCCCCTCTCTCTCTCTCTCTCTCTCTCTCTCTCTCTCTCTCTATATATATATATATATATATATATATATATATATATATATATATATATATATATATATATATATATATATATATATATATATATATATATATATATATATGATATATACATATACGTACATATACTATATCTATATCTATCTATATATATATACATATGTATATATATATATATATATATATATATATATATATTATATATCATATATATACATATATATATTAATATATATATTCATATATATACATGTATAAATATATATATATATATATATATATATATATATATATATATATATATATATATATATATTGACCAGCGTATTATTGATAAAAAGAAAATCGAAGCTATTTTTATTGTGCCTCTATTTAGAAGACAAACCGACTTGCGGCCGAAGGAGGCCAGTGCCATTCCAGTTGTTCTCCGCCTGTGACTGAGGGCGGTGTGTGTGTGTTCGTGTCTGAGCCTAATGAAGTATTCGTGACTCGTTTGCATTCGAGGCTTCAAAGGCCCTCTGAGAGAGGTCCTACTTTAAGATGGTGGATGTGTGGCTGCTCTCCAACATCGTTATCCGCTTCCTCTCATCTCTTTTCGTGATTTTCTCTTCCTTTCTTCCGCCATCGACCAGGTGCCGCGTATGAAAAGAAGCACCTAAGCAGCGAGGCCCCCACCCCCACCCCCCAGCCCTCGCGAGCCGGGCCCTTCGCCCCTCCGGCGCCCGCTCGCTCCTCCCTGTTTCATAAGAATCCCGCCTACTCCCCTCCGGTTCCTTGCTTCTCCCTCCCCTGCTCCTCCATCTCTCTACTCCCGCTCCTCCTCCTCTCCTTCCTTCTCTTCTACATCTCCCGCCGCTGTAACAACCGCTACCGTCTCCCCGTAGTAGTCCTTATACGATGTCACACGCGCGCACGCGCGCGCGCGAAAACACACACACACACACACACACACACACACACACACACACACACACACACACACACACACACACACACACACACACACACACACACACACACACACACACACACACACACACACGCACACACACACAT
>NW_020869530.1:102071-107071 GCF_003789085.1 Penaeus vannamei | reverse complement strand
GCTGAAGATTATGTCTGTTCCATGCTCTATATTCCCATGTTAAGGAATAATGTTAACTTTTTTTTTTTTTTTTTTTTTTTTTTTTTTTTTTTTTTTTTTTTAGCACGGTGTGTTCTCCCATTTTAAGATTCTGGCAATTCAATGAACTAAATTACTTTAACTTTAAAACTGCAAAACAACTAGAGAAATGTTAGCTTCTAGAGGACAGGCAGACAAAGAGTTATTTGAAATAAAGAGGAAATCAAAAGAAAGCTACTATATAACTAAATATTTTAAAAAGCTAAACATATAAAACTGATTAAAAAAAACAACAATTACATAGTGTATGGATTAACAATTGAGTAATATAACTAGTAAAACAATTTATTGAATCGTCCTGGCTCGTTTGACGCAAAGACTGTTTACCATATTCATTAACGAGCGTAATGAGTAATGTCTTTCTGCTTTTTTGCGTCGAATAAGCGGATATATTTTTGCTCTTGTGCGTCGAATAAGCGGATATATTTCTGTTCATTTGTGTCGAGTAAGCTAATATCTTTCTGCTCTTGTGGGTTGAATAAGCGGATATATTTCTGTTCATTTGCGTCGAATAAGCGGATATCTTTCTGCTCTTGTGCGTCGAATAAGTGGAGATATTTATGCTCTTGTGCGTCGAATAAGCGGATATATTTCTGCTTTTTTGCGTCGAATAAGCGGATATCTTTCTGCTTTTTTGCGTCGAATAAGTGGATATATTTCTGCTCTTGTGCGTCGAATAAGCGGATATATTTCTGCTCTTGTGCGTCGAATAAGCGAATATATTTCTGTTCTTTTGCGTCGAATAAGCGATACAATTCTGCTTTTTTGCGTCGAATAAGCGGATATATTTCTGTTCTTTTGCGTCGAATAAGCGGATATATTTCTGTTCTTTTGCGTCGAATAAACGAATATATTTCTGCTTTTTTGCGTCGAATAAGCGGATATATTTCTGCTCATTTGCGTCGAATAAGCGGATATCTTTCTTCTCTTGTGCGTCAAATAAGCGAATATATTTCTGCTCTTCTGCGTCGAATAAGCGGATATATTTTTTTTTTGCGTCGAATAAGCAAAATATTTGCGTCGTATAAACGAATATCTTTCTGCGTCGAATAAGTGGATATATTTCTGTTCTTTTGCGTCGAATAAGCGGATATTTTTCTGCTCTTTTGGGTTGAATAAACGGATATATTTCTGTTCATTTGCGTCGAATAAGCGAATATCTTTTTGCTCTTGTGCTTCGAATAAATGGATATATTTCTGCTCTTGTGCGTCGAATAAACGGATATATTTCTGTTCATTTGTGTCGAATAAGCGGATCTATTTCTGCTCTTTTGCGTCAAATAAGCGAAAATATTTCTGCTTTTTTGCGCCGAATTTCTGCGTTGAACAAGCGGATATTATTATGCATCTCAGAGAAAAAAAAAGAGATTTTGTGAACATGCTTTTCGAAGGCAAAACCTAAAGTCAGGGAAATGTACTTTTGTTTTTGGTCATTCGTGTGTTCATCTTAATTATTTGCTTCTTTTCTAATTCATATATTCACGATTTTTGTTTATTTTCGTATACGTATTTGTGATTATATATTCGTCCATTTATTGATTTTTATTTGTTAATTATCATTCAATTATTTGTATATATATATATATATATATATATAATTTTCATATATTTCTATTCATTTATATATTTATATTTGATTTTGTTCATCTGTCTATTTATTCATTTATTTATCTATTTCTTCAATTATCTGTTCATTTACTTATATTTATTCATTGATTTATCTATCTATTCCTTTTATCTATTTTTATTGCTCTGTTTCTTTGATTGATTATTTTTAATTATTTGTTTTTTCATTCATTTTATTTTTATCTATTCATTAATTTTATCTATCTACTTTTGCAAGTGAATAAGAATAAGGGCAGACTAAGAAAAGAATAAAGATAAGGAAAAACAGGACGAATAAAAGAACTAAATAAACGAGAGATTACAAGAAAAAAAATGTAAAAGAAAACGTGAACAAATCTTCAAAAGAAGAAAAATAACAAAGACTAATGAACTTGGAAAAAGAAACATTAAAAAAATGACAGAAACTTGGAGAGAAATTTTAATCAACAGTTTATAATATTCAAAGGTTGAAAACAGTTTTTTTTTCTTTTACACGAAACATGCTAAGTATATGTTGATTTGATGCAAGAAAAGAAACGGATAAATATAAAGATAGAGGAAGAAATAAGTTTATATATATCATCCAGAAAATCACAGTTTTAATTTGTCTTTTTTTTTTTTTTTTTTTTTTTTTTAATATATATACATACAAACATCTATACATGCTTTTGCATTCATACCATATCAGATATTGGTTGCAATGAATACAAACATTCATATATATATATATATATATATATATATATATATTATATATATATATATATATGTATGTATGTATGTATATAGATAGATAGATAGATATAGATATAGATATATATAGTATATATATACATATATATATTATATATATTATATATATATATATATATATATATTATATTATATATATATATATCCGTATATATATATATATATATAATATATATATATATATATATATATATATATATTATATATATGTATGTATGTATATTATATATATATTATATATATATATATATATATATATTTATTTATCTCTATATATATACACATATATACATACATATATATAAATAGATAAACGGAGATTTG
The DNA here is from genome assembly GCF_003789085.1 of Penaeus vannamei. Lineage (NCBI taxonomy): Eukaryota > Metazoa > Arthropoda > Malacostraca > Decapoda > Penaeidae > Penaeus > Penaeus vannamei. The sequence continues at coordinate 104,311 of NW_020869530.1, read as the reverse complement.
TTTGTGTGTTTTTTTTAATATGCATATATACATCTATGAATAAAGATAATGCGCCTGAAACGTTTCTTAATCAGCTAATTAGAATGAAATGTACATTTGAATTATCGTTCATTTAACATTTATATATATATATATATATATATATATATATATATATATATATATATATATATATTATATATATATATATATATATATATATATATATATATATATATATATATATATAATTATAATATATATATACACATGCAGATAGATTAATAAATAGACTTATCAATAGTGACATACGTGGATAGAGAGCTGAATAAATGAATGAATATAGAATAAATGCATACATGAATAAACAAATGAGCAAAAATTGATGATGCTAAGACTCATCTCCATTACTCCTTAAAACTGTCACATCTAAAAGTCAAATAAAATAGTCTTGTTAAGTATTTTTTTTTTTTTTTAAGACTCAAGGCATCGTTTTAGCGCAAGGAATTGCCACCTGAAACCCCTTTATCTTTCTGCAATTGCACTCACTTCATTAGCCAATCATGACTGGCGCAGTTGCAATGAACACGTGTACCTTATGCAAATGCACGAGAACGCGGTATATTTTGCGGAAACAGACCTAAATCAACTTCGACACATGCGTATAAATAGATGCATATGTGCGCGGGTACATTCATGAATAAGCAATGCCTGTCTCTCACGTACACACGCACACACATGTATACTTTTGCTGTATACACGTGTGTAATTGCGTATTCTCTCTGTCGGTCTGGTTGATTTTCTCTCCTTTTTTTCTGTTTGTCTCTCTATCTGTCGCTTCCTTTCTCTCTATCTATCGCTTCCTTTCTCTCTATCTATCGCTTCCTTTCTATCTATCGCTTTTATTCTATCGTTTCTTTCTCTCTATCTATCGCTTCTTTCTCTCTATCGTTTCCTTGCTCTCTATCTATCGATCTTCCGTTCTCTTATGACAGATTGGTTGATTCTGCCTTTTGACTGGTCTATTATCTCTTAAGGGAGTGATTGGTGTAGATGTGAGTTCCACAGGCAGGAGAGAGAGAGAGAGAGAGAGAGAGAGAGAGAGAGAGAGAGAGAGAGAGAGAGAGAGAGACAGAGACAAGACAGAGACAGAGACAGAGACAGAGACAGACAGAGAGAGAAGAGAGAGAAGAGACCAGAGGTAGCCGGGTTCCCCTTGGCGAAAGTAGTCCTGGGCAGGCTTTGTGCTGCTTGTCGGGGTCCGCTGGAGGATCGAGGGATGCTGATCTCGGCCGGATGCTGAAGCCTAAGTACTGTTAAGCTGTGCTATCTATCCAGAAACGAGGGGAGTCTGATGAGCAAGCCGTGAGGTGTCCCCGTCATCCAATGAGGTCTCGGCACTGAGTCGTCGAGAAGCGGCTGATGGTGAGGGAAGAGGACAAGGCTGTGGATTTGTATGGTCCAGTCCGGGGAGCTATGCCGAGCTGCAGGTTTGTGGGGTCGTGCTGTTACTCCTCTCTCTCTCTCTTCTCTCTCTCTCTCTTTCATTTCTTTCTTTCTTTCTTTCTTTTCTCCTTCTTCTCTGCTCTCTCTCCTCTTCTCTCTCTTCTCTCTCTCTCTCTCTCTCTACTCTCTCTCTCTCTCTCTCTGCTCTCTTCTCTCTTCTCTCTCTCTATACTCTCTCTTCCCCTTCCGTAACACTATCCAATACCTCTGTACCTCAACAAAACAACTAAAAAAAAAAAAAGAAAAAAAAAACACTCTCCCCTAGTCTCAATATTAGAAACAAACAAATATATCAAAAAAAAAATTTATTTTATATTAACTACTACTTTATCATTTTCTCAGCTCTTCAAATTCTTTCTCCACTCCATCGCGTCACAACTCGCCCTATCATATCATATACATCACAAATCAAAAGAGAAAAAAAAAAACTCTATATGTTAAAAATATTTCATAACCCAACATATAACCATCACAATACAAACACTAGCATCTATGAAATATTAAAACAACATTAACATAATATAAAAATAATTATTTTTATTCGTCAAACTATTACCTTATCTCTCCTCTTGATCTGAACAACGCATTATAAAAGAATAGCAATGTGATATCAAGTAGTTTAAGCTATAGAAATACATTTTGTACAAACCTGTCAAGTTGCAGGATATTTTTCACGGGCAAGAACAAGGATGTTTTAGAAATAAACAGATCGTCATGTATTCGCTTATATTTTACAGAAGCAATCTCATGCTAGC
>NW_020869530.1:75107-80106 GCF_003789085.1 Penaeus vannamei | reverse complement strand
TATATATATATATATATATATATGTATATATATGTACATATATATATATATATATATATATATGTACATATATATATACTACATATATATATGTACATATATATATATCATATATATATATATATATACATATATATATGTACATATATATATATGTACATATATATATATATATACATATATATATACATATATATGTATATATATATATATATATATATATATATATATATATATATATATATTATATATATATATGTATATATATGTATATATATATATATATATATATATATATATATATATTATTATATATATCATATATATATATGTATATATATATATGTATATATATATGTATATATTTGTTTATATATTTGTGTATATATTTATGTATATATATATATATTATATATATATATATATATATATATATATATATATATATATATATATATATATATATATATGTATATATATATGTATATATATATATATATATATATATATATATATATATATATATATATATATATTATATATATATATATATATATATATATATATATATATATATATATATATATATATATATATAGCCATAAACACAAATATATGTGTATGTTTATCTTCTTTTTTAAGTGATGTTTCTTCTATATTTTTTAGTTCCTTAGCTACTTGCATCCCACTCCCCTTTTATGAGTTGGCACTTCATTACTAGAAGCAAAGAACAATAAACAAATAAGTAAAGACATCTCTACAATGTATATCAGCAACAACCAATAACAAAACTTACTGAAGGTCCCAACACAGCCAAACAGTGGAGAAATGGCCCCATCCTAATTTGCGGATCACGTGATATCTGTTGTAGAACAGATCACCAATTTTGACTGGATGGTATCCCCCTGCAAATAAAGAGATGATGTCAAATCATTGTGTTCATTACTTTCAAAGCTATATTTTTACATAAAAAGAGCATAAAGGTTATATTTCCTCAGAGAAGAATGATTACTTGCAGTCTGAATTCAAAGTTAGGTCAAAAAGCAGATGCACTTCTTTTAAGAAGACAAATGACAAAAAGATAAAAAAAAATAATCCAACATCATAAAAATAATTTTAATAATCTAGAAGTTCTTGTGTCAGGGTGCTGAAAGATTAAGAAAACACATACACCATCCTATAGTCTTATCATATAGCAAGTTAAATAATTCTGAAACCACTGCTATCAACTATCAAAACACAAGGGAACTAGCATACCTTTGCTATACTCATTTGTGCTTTTACTTTTTTTTGTTCCTGACAAAGATTTAAGGCGCCGAAGAATACCAGGGCGGCGGATACCATCAGGTGTTGTAGCAGGTGAGTTACTGGCAGACACTGCCTTTGCATCTAATACCTCCAACAAATCTTTTTCCCAATCTTCCTCTGAGTTTGTTTTCTCTAATCCAAGCTGCGGAGGCACTGACTTTGCTCGGTTATTGATCTCACAGACTTCACTTGTATTCTCAGTTTTTGTTACCACTAAAGATGGTGATGATTTGTACAAAGCTGAGATTTCTTTACTTCCATTTCCTTCTGAATCCTCTATACATACTTGTTTCTGACGTCGCAATTTTGGTGTCCCACTGTTACGAACTTGCTTTTTTTCAGAAGTAATAATATACTTTGCTTCCTGTATGTCTGGAGATGATATATTGCTATCCAAGCTTCCTTGTCTTTTGGGGGCATTTGGCCTAACTTTCAAAACCATACTTGATTTCAGAAATTGCTTTCCTGACATATCTGAATTCTCTTCTGTCTTATTACTGGCCAAAGGAGATTGTTCCCTTAAAGCATCAGCCTTGTGTCGCCATAGGATGTCAAACCTTCCCTGGTAACCTTCATCAACAGAGCTACTCTGCTTCTTGAGGCCAACATTACTGTGACTTGAATCAGGTGTTGAACTTCTGCTCTGCTCGCTGGAATTCTGTTTCTCTGGTCTTCTGTAGCTATTATGATGGAATGTCTGACTGTCTGGAGAGGTACCTCTACTCCTGCTTTGATCTGAAGACGTCTGCTTTCTCATCAGCTTTCTGGCTGTATTCTGCCTCTTTTCTTGTTTCTGAGCTGCCTGGCCCTTCTTTAGCAAATCATCCTCCAGTAAAAGGGAGGAACTCTGTGAAAAGCGCTGTAGCACAGCCCTACGCTGTGTGACTGGGGATGGTGTCTGGCTTTGTCTTGCTATCTTGGCACTGGGAACATTTCCACTTCCGGCCAACTCAACTTCCTCCCTCTTCTTTTTTGATGAAAACTTAATTGGTAATTTTCCAAAATAAGCTTTACTGCTTTCACTGCTAAAGCTTTGAGATTTGCCTTTCAAGAATTCAGTTCTAATTTTGCTTGATTTGCTACTGACCCTATCATCATCACTGCTAGCAGGACTTTTGGGCAATTTTTCAGAAGTTTGTATCACATTTAATTCACCACCTCTATTCCCAACTACCTGATGTCCCTTACTGTTTTTCACTTCCTGGCTGACTGCTTTTGAAGGTGGTGTAACATTTCTATGGGAAGGATCCAGTAATTTTCGATTGAAAGGATCACCACATTTATCATCATTATCATAGTCCCTCACTGCAGGAGCACTGGTAGTGTTACCAATAATAGGTGGTCTTCTTTTGCCCCGGGCAGTAGTCCGACGTGAAGGCCTTGTATCCACTGTGGGCTGATTCATTCTATAGCCAGTGTTACTAGAACTCATGTCCAATCATTGTTATCAAACAAATTCTAATTCAAACCTAACATAATTCAGTTAATCACAGAATGAATATAATTGATATCACATCTTTTCATCAAAACAGATTGTTGTATATCACTGTGTCACATATAACACTCCTAAAGCATGCTAACTATAGCCAGTGCTGAGGCGATGTGTGGTGGGCTGGGTGTGACAAGTGAACTACTAATCCAGGCCATGCCAGGTCTTCCCTCCACCAGCTATACCAACTGGTGCGTGGCTCACTTAAGTCCCATGCTCTGGCTTTGCACTTGAAATATTTCTTATTCATTTAAACACGTTATTAATGAAGTTCTTCTAATAAAACATTGACAAATAAAATTACCTCTGTCAAAATATTTCTTCCCTTATCTGCTATGTCATATCTAAAATTTTACACCATTAACTCATTCCCTCTTACTCCTAAACTAGGTTTTTCTTCCTTCTCCCCCCTCTCTAATAATGCTTCCCTCTTTCATCTCACCTACCTTAAATATTTTATTCCCACTTCAGCCCCTATCTCATCATTCCTTCCAAATCTTCTCTTTATCTTACCTTCTATTCTCTTCCTTCATTTCCCTTAGTTTAGACTTTCTATCTCTACTGAATCTCCATTCAAATCATTCCCTTGTCCTACTTTTTGCAACTCTATCAATTCTTAGATGCACTATGCAGATTCCTAGCCATAATAAGGAAGCATTCATGAGTCATAAAAACAACAAACAATGGAAGCACCAAAACAGGATCTGGCAGCAACACACCATCGTCACAAAGCATGAGAGAGTGCAGACGTGGGAAAATGAAGGTCAGAAGAAGCCAAATGACGGCATGGATATAGGTGCAGGTAATTGTGCTCCTCTGTGCTCTATCACCCATAGCTATGTGCCTCTGTGTTAGTTCACATCTTTCACTTCTATGGCCTCTCTGAACATTCCCTCACAATGATAAGTTATGAGTTTGGATTTGTATACAATTTATTTTTCTTATCTATTGACCATCAATATATTTTTGACTAGAAAAGAAGTAAAAGAGAAACAATTTGCTTGAAAAATGTCACTGACCTCACGATATCATTTATCATTAATCAATGTACACCAACAATGAGGTGGTGGTGGTGGTAAGGAAGGAGGAAGGAGGAGGAGAGGAGGAGGAGGAGGAGGAGGAGAGGAGGAGGAGGAGGAGAGGAGGAGGAGGAGGAGGAGGAGCAGCAGTAACAGCAGCAGAAGAGAAGATAATATATTATAATATATATATATATATAAATATATATATATATATATAGATATATATATATATAAATATATATATGAGAGAGAGAGAGAGAGAGAGAGAGGAGAGAGAGAGAGAGAGAGAGAGAGAGAGAAGAGAGAGAGAGAGAGAAGGAGAGAGAGAGAGAGAGAGAGGGGGGAGAGAGGAGAAGGAGAGGGAGGAGGGAGAAGAGAGGAGATGAGAGAGAGAGAGAGAGAGAGAGAAGAGAGAGGAGAGAGAGAGAGAGGGGAGAGGAGAGAGGAGAGAGAGAGAGAGAGAGAGAGAGAGAGAGAGGAGAGAGAGAGGAGGGAGAGAGAGAGAGAGATGAGAGAGAGGAGAGAGAGAGAGGAGGAGAGGAGGAGGGAGAGAGGAAGAGAGAGGAGAGAGAGAGAGAGGGAGAGAGAGAGAGAAGAGAGAGAGAGAGAGAGAGAGAGAGGGAAGAGGAGGGGAGAGGAGGAGAGAGAGGGAGAGGAGGAGAGGGAGAGCAGAGGGAGAGGGGAGAGAGGAGAGGGAGGGAGGAGGAGGAGAGAGAGAGAAGAGGAAGAGAGGGGAGAGGGAGAGGAGAGGAGGGAGAGGAGGGAGAGAGAGAAGGGAGAGGAGAGGGAGAGAGAGGGAGGAGGGAGGAAGGAGAGAGAGAGAGAGAGAGAGAGAGAGAGAGAGAGAGAGAGAGAGAGAGAGAGGAGAGAGACGAGAGAGAGTGAGGAGAGGAGAAAGAGAGAAAGAGAGAGGAGAGAGAAGAGAGAGAGAGGGGAGAGGAGAGAGAGAAGGAGAGAGAGAGAGAGAGAGAGAGAGAGAGAGAGAGAGAGAGAGAGAGAGAGAGAGAGAGAGAGAGAGAGAGAGAGAGAGAGAGAGAGAGAGAGAGAGAGAGAGAGAGAGAGAGAGGAGGAGGAGGGAGAGGGAGGGAGGGAGGGAGGAGGGGAGGGAGGGAGGGAGGGAGGGAGAGGGGGAGGGGGAGGAGAGGAGAGAGAGGAAGAGAGAGAGAGAGAGAGGAGAGAG
>NW_020869530.1:32607-57607 GCF_003789085.1 Penaeus vannamei | reverse complement strand
GTGTGTGGTTATATATGTGTGTGTGTGTGATGTGTGTATGTTTTGTGTGTGTATGTGTGTGTGTGTGTGTGTGTGTGATGGTGTATTGTGTGTGTGTGTGTATATGTATGGTGTGTGCTGTGTATATGTGTGTGTATGTGTGTGTGTGTGTATGTGTGTGTGTATGGTGTGTGTGTGTGTGTGTGTGTGTGTGTGTGTGTGTGTGTGTGTGTGTGTGTGGTGTGTGTGTGTGTGTGTGTGTGGTGTGTGTGTGTGTGTGTGTGTTGTGTGCGTGTGTGTATAATATATTTATATATGATATATATATATATTATATATATATATTTATATATATATACACACACACACAAAGTACACATAGACACACACGAGACCTCTTGCCATTAAGGAAAAACAAAAAGCAAACCTGAACCGATAACCCGACTGGATCCACGACCCTAAGCCGTGCTCTTTCGGGTCCCGGGACAAGAGACACCGGTTCTAAATCAATAAGAAGCAGCTTACACCTGAAAATACAAATAGAAGACCTGGCCTTTCCACCGTTTGTCTCTCGTGGCACCGGGGAGGCAGCCGCGGGAGACACGGAGATCAATAACATCAATCTGTGTCAAGTCTCCGTCCCAAGTATCATGATGATCCTTGTTCCTCGACCTTCAACATGTCCTCGCCTGGTCGCTTGTCCACCCGTCATTGCGACCCTTCGGGGACCCTTTCGCCCTTTCGCCCGCCCCCTTCCGTTCCCCCCCGCCCTCTTCTCCGGACCTGCCCCCTCTCCCCCTTTACTCCCTCACTCATTCCCTTACTCTCAAATTCCCACGTCCGCGAATTTCCTGATCACGAACGCCACACGGCGGCGTCGCCTCCCCTCCAAGGCCACGCAAACAGAGGCGTGTTGAATCTCGGCATCTGCACTTCCATCTCAATTCTGCGTCGGACGCTGGGCCGGGATCCCTCGGCGGCCGACTCAAGTACACTTCCTTGAGGACTTCCCCGAAGGGCATTCTCCCCTGATCCAGACTTCATCCCTCTCCCGTGCCGCCAACTGCTGCAATAAAGCAAGCGTTCCCGGGAGGCGTGGAACGGAGGCGGGGATAGGCGCCCCGCACTTCTGTCCTATCTGTTCCCATTTTCACTAAGTGACACCTGCCTCTCGCGGTGCACCCTCTGAGACCCGGGCCCCTGACATCTGTCCCCTCCTCGGCGGTCTTTCCCCCGGGCTGCGCGAGCACTCCAAGACCGTCGCAGCCCCGCGTGGGCCCGGCGGCCCGCAAGGCTCCCCTAACGGGTATAGGCGTCCTATTAACGTCTTCGACTTCTTGACCGCTGGCGCGTGGTGCACGAGCCCTTTTGAACGCCGCGCTCCCGCCTGATGGTGCGCGACAACCCATCTGGCCGTTTGCCGCTGCTACAACGGGCACACTTGCCGCTCATCTTTAAAGCCCAGTGCCGTAGAGAGATAAAAACGCCCTCTCCGCTTCCAACTCATTCATCGACTCATCCAAACCGCAGCTCATCCGCCTCCGTCGGCACAGCTGGGCTTAGTTTGTCGCCAACTTCCGTCTGCTGGAATCAACCCAATAGTCTGTTTTTAGAGCACTTGCGAAATGAGACTCGGTCCCGTCCCAAAGAAACTGTGCTACACGCCGAATCGCGTCTCCTGAACACGGTTTATTCGGTCCTAAATGTTTCCTCTTTTGTTTTCTAACTATACACACGCGCACAAAGGGGGAGGGCTAAGGGAAAGGGATATTAAGGAAATGGGATACAGTAAGGGGGAAGGGGAAGAAGAAAACGTGAGGGGGAAGGGAAGGACAAAAAGAGAGGGGAGGGAATGGTAAGGTACGAGACAGAGAAAGAATTTCCCTCCACCTCGTCACACTCCACCTCACGGAACACCAAGCCCATTCATCACTCACCTCAGCCACTGCCAAACTCATAAACTCCCTCCCCCTTCTCACGTGGCGTTTCCCCGTTCCCTAATATATCCTCAGAGTGTGACGTGGATACAATTCCATGTACGTCACCGAGGCCGCATCCTCGGGCGGGTGGGCGTGAGCGGATTAGAACGCCAGTGTAACGTGTCCTGCAACATTCCGTCACGGTAACGTGTACACACCAACACGCACATATCGTCACAGTGGTTGCATTGCGCGCTCTCATCTCTCTCTCTCTCTCTCTCTCTCCTCTCTCGAGCAATCCATCCGTCGACGCATGGATTACCAGACAATGGTCCCTTAAAACCGATTATAACCGCCACTGCAGCCCAAGCTACGGGCGTGACCTTCTACGCATGCCTATGAACGCCACTTCGTGATCAGCGGGCCGTTGAGACAGAATGCTGAGCGCAATCGATAGCTCACATGCTCGCGGTGTCACGCAGTAACTACGATGATAAAACCGCCCGGCCGCCGTCATCGCCGCCGCCGCCGCAAGAAGGGAACAGAGAGCACGGCTGCTCCGGCCGTATAGAGGCGTGGCGGCGAGCGAGCACCGGCCGCCGGGAACAACACTCGTCAAACAAAGAAACAGGAGAAGTCGGGGGCGCCCTCGCCAGGCCCTCGCCAGGCCCTCGCCAGGCCCTCGCCACGCCAGCCCTCCTGACGTCGCCCTCCATGGCATGTGCTTGCTTGGTGACGGAGAAGCGAGATATGCGGAGCACATATCGCCAGGAGGATGGCTGGGGCCCCGCCCATTCTTGCGTCTGGGGCTGGGGCGAGCGGGAGGTGGGCTGCTCCTCCCCAGGACCCTGAACACAACCAGCCCCGTCCCCAGGCGCCGCCAAGCAGTCCAACACATACAGGCGCCGCCTACATCCGCGTCCTCAGGTACCGACATCTTATCTTAAGAAAACAACCTCCAGGAGCCTTATATAATCTCGGGTTCAAGACAAAAATAGCACAGGCGCTTCCTTCAGTTTCTGTTGCACTCCCACGTCAGCAATTCCCATATCAATTGCAAGAAGCAATGGCACGTCGATGTCGGCAGCGAATCCACGGACTGCCACACACAAGGCGCATCCGCATCGCTTATCTCAACCGACAAAAATGACAACCGGAGCCAATTTTCAACTCAAAGGAATGCCAACGATAATCTACGCCCCCGAGTACGTACATCGTCGCAGCAATGAGCCTTGTTCGGGGATGAATTACGACGCCCCAAGACCGACGCAAATTTCGTTTGTCACATTACCCTCGGACTTGCAGATCCGCCGCACGAAACAAAACGCGCCTCCCCGCATCCGGCGCTCTGCTGCGGGCATGCAGGAGCGCGCGCAGGCGGGCCAGCGCGCATACTTAGTCCAACTCGAATCTCTGGGGCTTAAACAAAAGGAAAGAAGCAACCAGCGCGAGGCGAAATGTGGGAAATAATGTTAATTGCCAAGGAGAACGAGAATGAAATAACTAAATGAAAATGAAAGGAGTCAAGCTGGTCATTAAGGTAAGTTGTGCGACGCAGTTGGATGCCTTACCATGCGCCATGGGCAGTACACAGGCACGCAGACTGCGAAATATAAAAAAGAGATAACCTTGCATGTCCTATCAGCCGCATGCAAATGAACGCGACGTGGTTTCAACCGCAATAAAAAGAGAGAAAAAAACGACAACAACCTGGGCGACATTGACGTTTACAACCAAAAGAAAACGGAAGAAAAAATAGTGTGCGCACGAGAGAAGTAAGGAGCGGAGCGGCGAAGCATAACTCGAGCGGATGCCTTCAAGACAAAGTGGGCACGTGGTTGCACTCCAAGAAGGGAAAGGGAGGCAAAGGCGAGGGAGGAGAGGAGGAGGAGGAGGGAGGAGGGAGGAGGTGAGAGAAAGGGAGGGAGGAAGGAGGAGGAAGGGGAGAGAGGAAAGAAGAGAATGAGGGAGGAGGAAGGAGGAAGGAAGGGGAGGGAGGAGGAGGAGGAGGAGGGAGGGGAGGGAGGAAGGAGGAGGGTTGGGGAAGAAGAGGAAGGGGGGTGGGAGGAGGAGGAGAGGGTGAGACCGGCCACTTCATGGAGGATAATGACGGACCAACGACGGGGCGCACAGGAAGAGGAGACGAAGGGGAGGAAGAAGCACAGCGCCAACTGCAAGGGTAATGGGTGGAAGGAGTAGCTAGCCTGAGAAGAGAACGGGGCGGTGGACGACGAAGGGGGGAAGGAAGGGAAAGGGAATAATTGAGAAGGAATGAGGGAGTGAGGCGAAGGAGGAAGGAGGGAAAGAGAATGAGGTAAGAATGGATGAGGGATAAGACGAGGAAGGAGGGAAAGAGACATTAATGGATGGAATGAGAGAGGGGGAATGAGGGATGAGGGAGTGAGAGCGAAGGAAGGAGGGAAAGAGACATGAGGAAAGAAAGGGATGAGAGACACGGGGGAAGAGGGCAGAGGGAAGAGAGAAAGAGAAGAAAGAGAAGAAGAGAGAGAGAGAGAGAAGAGAGAGAAGAGAGAGAGAGAGAGAGGAGAGAGAGAAGAGAGAGAGAGAGAGAAGAGAGAGAGGGGAGGGAGGAGGGAGGGAGGGAGGGAGGGAGGGAGGGAGGGAGGGAGGGAGGAAGGGGGGGAGGGAGGGAGGGAGGAGGGAGGAGGGAGTGAGGAAGGAAGAGAGAGAGAAGAGAGAGAGAGAGAGAGAGAGAGAGAGAGAGAGAGAGAGAGGAGAGAGAGAGAGAGAGAGAGAGAGAGAGAGAGAGAGGGAGGGAGGAGGGGGGAGAGGGAGGGAGAGGGAGAGAGAGAGAGAGAGAGAGAGAGAGAGAGAGAGAGAGAGAGAAGAGAGAGAGAGAGAGAGAGAGAGAGAGAGAGAGAGAGAGAGAGAGAGAGAGAGGAGAGGGGAAGGGGAGAGAGAGGAAGGGGAGAGAGAAGAGAGAGAGGAGAGAGAGAAGGGGAGAGAGAGAGAGAGGAGAGGGAGAGAGAGAGAGAGAGAAGAGAGAGAGAGAGAGAGAGAGAGAGAGAGAGAGAGAGAGAGGAGAGAGAGAGAGAGAGAGAGAGAGAGAGAGAGAGAGAGAGAAGGGGAGAGAGAGAGAGAGAGGAAGGGGAGGGAGAGAGAGAGAGAGAGGAGGGAGGGAGAGAGAGAGAGAGAGAGAGAGAGAGAGAGAGAGAGAGAGAGAGAGAGAGAGAGAGAAGAGAGAGAGAGAGAGAGAGAGAGAGAGGAGAGAAGAGAGAGAGAGGAGAGGAGAGAGAGAGAGAGAGAGAGGAGAGGAGAGGAGAGAGGAGAGAGAGAGAGAGAGAGAGAGAGGAGAGAGGAGAGAGAGAAGAGAGAGAGGGGAGAGAGAAGGGAGAGAGAGAAGAGAGAGAGAGAAGAGAGAGAGAGAGAGAGAGAGAGAAGGAGAGAGAAGAGAGAGAGAGAGAGAGAGAAGAGAGAGAGAAGAGAGAGAGAGAGAGGAGAGAGAGAGAGAGAGGAGAGAGAGAGAGAGAGAGAGAGAAGAGAGAGAGATGAGAGAGAGAGAGAGAGAGAGAAGAGAGAGAGGAGAGAGGAGGGAGGGAGGGAGGGAGGGAGGGAGAGGAGAGAGAGAGAGAGAGAGAGAGAGAGAAGAGAGAGAGAGAGAGAGAGAGAGAGAGAGAGAGAGAGAGAAGACAACTGTGGTGCGAACAGAGGAAACGAGAAAAGATTGGAAGGGGGGAGAAGGAGACAGAAGGAAGTCGGTAGGGAAAGAAAGAGAAGAAGAAAAAGTTGGGAGAAAAGAAAGAAAGAAAGAGAAGAAGAAGAAGAAGAAGAAGAAGAAAGAAGAAGAGAAGAAAAAAAAACGATAAAGAGAGCCAGCAGCACAGCGAAGCAGCAGAGGGCGGGGATGGGCGTGCGTGTTCAGCATTCCAGAATCGATGAAAATTTTCGCAATGTAAGCCTACATCCCAAACTCGCCCAACGCAGCCACACAACCCGACGCTGGGACCCCGTGCCACGGCGGCGACGGCGAGGAGGAGGAGGAGGAGGAGGAGCCTCACTCAAAACAAAGATCAAGACGCAATTTTCAAGAGCTATGGGGGACAGGGACGCGGGCGGGGGACGAGCCGGAGGGGGTGGGAGAGAAGGGGATAGAGGAGAGAGGGAGGGGAAGGGGGGGAGGGGAAGGGGGGGTCAGGAGTGGCAGAGAGTCGCGTAGAGCTCCCAACACAACACGCCGAGTCAACAATGTAATGGAGCCCTGTTAACTGGTAGGGAGAGAGGGGGAGATACGCGCACACACAAACACACAAATACACACACACATTTATAAACAAAGACAAAATACGTATACACACACATACAAACACGGAAGCTACGACAGACCACAAAGGAGAACAAGGTTTGAGAGAGAAAGAGAGAAAAAAGAATACCAAATGAAAGAGGTGAAACGCAACGATAAGGAGGTGGACGGGATAAGGAAGGGAAGGGGAGAGAAGGATGGAGAAAAGAGAGGAGAAGGAGGAGGGGGAAGAGAGAGCAGAGGGAGAGCGGAGGAATAGGGGAGGGGAGGGGAGGAGCAGAAGGAGAGGGGAGGAGGAGGAAGAACGGAGGAGGTGGAGTAGGAATAGGAAGAGGAAGGAGGAGGAGGCGGAGGAAGAGCTGGACGAGTTGAATTTAGAATAGGAAAGAGGGAGGAAGAAGAAAAAGGACGAGGAAAAAGAGAAAGGAGGATGAAGGAAAGGGAGAAGAGAAACAACGCCGCAAACAAACAAAAGACCTTGCCCACGACACAAAGGGGTGGTGAGTCAATGATGAGCGAGGAACGGCGCTGAGTAAGACGGCCCAAGAAACCAATTATGCGACACTTAAACGCGGCCGAACATCTGTCTTCCCTCTTTCTCGCCCTTGGGTCCCTTGCTTCCTGCGCCCGTTCAGCCCGCCGCCCATTTACTCACCGTCGCGACCTCCCTTGGTGTCTCCATCCACTCACCACCGTGCCCTTGCTTCATCAACTCATTCACCCAATTCAATTCACTCATCACCGTGCCCTCCTTGTTAATTCATTCACCCCTTTTTCATTCACTCCTCACGTGACCCCCCCTTTTCATCCATCCCTTTCCACTCAACTCCTCCTCGTACTCATCCGTGGTTCATTCTTTCACTTTCACTCACTCATCAACCATAACCTATTTCGTATCGCGTATTCCCATTCAATATTTTTTTTCCTACAATATTTTCCCCCTGGTCTATCGTGACACTTTCCTTCCCCGGCATAATGGCTCCATAAGCTTGCAGTGGCATCATCCAAACGCGGCAGAAAATCGCAAAACCAATCCGTATCGTATCCACACATACAGCCTACATCTGTCTACCTCAGATGGGACAGCTGAGGGCTACATTGTGACGGACGAAGCGCCGATCCGTCCTAGCAGAACCCCGACAGTGGTGCAGCAACGATGATAATACACTTCCTGGCTATGGGCGATGGCGCAGCGACACATGGCGGTCCGCTCTGACAAAAAGGGCCTCGAGCCGATGGATATCATGCACGATGCAGATCAATAACGAGAGACGACGACGATGAAGACGATGCCGTAGGGAAGCACACGGCGAGCTGAGTCTCCGCCTTACAGCGCTACCTGTTGCTGCAAGTGAGTGTGCTGCGTGCGTGCGTGCGTGGGTGAGAGAGAGAGAGAGAGAGAGAGAGAGAGAGAGAGAGAGAGAGAGAGAGAGAGAGAAGAGAGAGAGAGAGAAGAGAGAGAGAGAGAGAGAAAGAGAGAGATAAGGAGGAGAAAGAAAGAGGAGAGAGAGAGATAAGGATGGAATGAAGGAAGAGAGAGAGAGAGATAAGGAATGGAATGAAGGAAGAGAGAGAGAGAGAGAGAGATAAGGAAGGAATGGAGGAAGAGAGAGAGAGAGAGAGAGAGAGAGAGAGAGAGAGAGAGAGAGAGAGAGAGAGAGAGAGAGAGGAGAGAAGAGAGAGAGAGAGAGAGAGAGAGAGAGAGAGAGAGAGAGAGAGAGAGAGAGAGAGAGAGAGAGAGAGAGAGAGAGAGAGAGAGAGAGAGAAGAGAGAGAGAGAGAGAGAGAGAGAGAGAGAGAGGAAGGAGAGAGAGAGAGAGAGAGAGGAGAGAGAGAGAGAGAAGAGAGAGAGAGAGAGAGAGAGAGAGAGAGAGAAGAGAGAGAGAGAGAGAGAGAGAGAGAGAGAGAGAGAGAGAGAGAGAGAGAGAGAGAGAGAGAGAGAGAGAAGAGAGAGAGAGAGAGAGAGAGAGAGAGAGAGAGAGAGAGTGAGAGTGAGAGAGAGAGAGAGGAGAGAGAGAGAGAGAGAGAGAGAGAGAGAGAGAGAGAGAGAGAGAGAGAGAGAGAGAGAGAGAGAGAGAGAGAGAGAGAGAGAGAGAGAGAGAGAGAGAGAGAGAGAGAGAGAGAGAGAGAGAGAGAGAGAGAGAGAAGAGAGAGAGAGTGAGAGTGAGTGAGTGAGTGAGTGAGTGAGTGAGTGAGTGAGTGAGTGAGTGAGTGAGAGTGAGTGAGTGAGTGAGTGAGTGAGAGTGAGTGAGAGTGAGTGAGTGAGTGAGTGAGTGAGTGAGTGAGTGAGTGAGTGAGTGAGTGAGTGAGTGAGTGAGTGAGTGAGTGAGTGAGTGTGTGTGTGTGTGTGGTGTGTGTGTGTGTGTGTATGAGTGTGTGTGTGAGGGGGGCTATATTTGGTTCTCCCACCACGCAAGCCCCTTTTGGGCGTGTGCGACACACTCATTCACCAAGCCTCTGTGTACTTGTAGAGACGGAGAAAACTTAATGAAAGTTGTCTCCTGCAACAAAAACAAGATGGCACGACCGAGCACAAAATAAATAAACAAAACAGAACCGCAAAAATGCGCCAAACTGCCCACAAAGGCCACGAGGACACCTCGCGACACGAAAAAAGGTGAGCCTGGCTTGAGGGGAAAGCAGGGCGAGCGAGGAAAAGCAGGGGAGAGGTCCAACAGGTGAGGCTGGCAGGGTGAGCGAGGCCTGGAGGTGCCTGGGTCGCTGGCGGTAGCAGCAACACGGACAACAACAACAACAACACGCTTTTATTGATCCTGCCAACCCCTTTGTGACGTCCCGGCAACACCTCGGGTCACACTTCCGTCTGTGCACGTCACAGAGCCAGTCGTCACCCTTCTTTCCTCCACCACGCGTCACGTCACCACCCACCCCAGTGACGATAAGCTCCCTGTCACGAGCTATAGCCTCCTTCGCCCGTCACGTCTCGTATCAGCGAACCTGCAACGCGTCACAGTTTCACATCGGCCGCTCGCTCCCCACCAGTGGCTTCCCCATCGTTGGACGAGCACCGCCCGCTGCAAATAACACCATGTAACAAAGCTAGCGCATGACGTCACGAGAGGAGACGGGCGCGGCGTGGGTGAGGCCATCCCGACAAAAAGGTTAAATTACTCATGTATAAAGTTGCAGTATCGGCACCACCGCCGGCGACACCGTCTTCCTCGCAGCATCGCTAGTACGCCCAGATGTGGCGAGAGGCCTCCGGGCTACGGCTGGGAAGGGGAAGGGGGCGTGACTTGCCGTGACTCAAGGGGAAGGCCCCGCGAGAGGCTGAAGATGGCGGCGACGCGAGAGGGAAGCTGGTGGCGAAGCTCACTGGGGCTGTGGGTGACGACTGCCCTGATGTTGAGATGTGCTTGCCAGGGAGCTGCGGCTGGCGGCCATGCGACCCGCGTGGACTGAACATTGTCACACCACGCCACCACTCGACAACCATTTCTCGCTCACGATGTACCACGAAGGAAGCCCTCTCGGGCCGAGCAATTAACTGCACCCACGCCCAAACTAAGGCACGAATTCGTTCTGACGCCAAGCTGCACTCATCGCAAGCGATGGGTGATTGCCTCCTTTCCCCCTTCAATTATCACAGAGGCAAAACACTCATCCAAGAATACACAAGGGATTTCCACTTGCATCATTTCAGATAGAAATAAAATGATTAGCAAACGATATCCCAAGAAAAAGACACAGACATAAAGACTGTTTTCCTTTCTGCATATGGCAAAGCACACAGACATAAAACGCAAGAGCAAACATGGTACCATGCACACATGGAAGACAGACAACGCTCAACACACACACACACACATAGTTGGTTCACACCGATGGTAAGTTTGCGCATTTGACGTAACCTACGAACTTTTGAGGCGAATAAGTTTTCTTCAGACAGTTTTCTTCTCTGCATTTCTTTGTTTTTTGGCCGGGCTCCAAGCCGCGGCCACGCACATGTGAGCGGGTCAGCTTGAAGTGTAGTCACACGCCGGTCCAGCTGGGTTGCCCTGCGGCCACTCTCTCACTCCAAGGTGTCACAAGAAGACAAAAAGAAGAGAAGACCAGAAAAGGCAGCTCGGAGACATCCGGCCGGAACCAAGGAAACTATAAAACATCCTACAAGGGCGCAGTACAATGGCGATTCCAAAATCGGAAGTGAGTTGCAAAATGACGGCGGCCTTCGAGGTGCGCGATCGTTTTGCCACGGAAGGGCTTCCCATACTTGAAAGCAACCCTTGCTGAGGCCACGGGACTCGCGTTGCCATGTAGTGCCGCAATCTAACCAACAAACCACAAAATATACAAATTCTATCATCTTGCATGCAACACAATATGACACCGTCTCGCAGGCGATATACTACACCTCGCAAAAATATGAAATTTTTCGCAAAACCCAAAATCTTACGCAACGAAATGGACAATAAAAAAATAATAGTAATAATAAAAGCTCCACAATCAGTAGAATACACTATGGCACGCTCGCAGGATACAATACGAATACCAGTTCTCTGCAAGCAACGTGCCGCGCGATAAGATCTACGGGAGCGGCATAATATACACAGTCAAGAAGATGAAGGATGAGGGCGAGGGGGAAAGGGAAGGGGAGAGAGGGAAGGGGGAGAGAGAGCGCAAGGAAGGAGAGAGGGGGGGGAGAGAGAGGAGCAAGGAGGAGAGAGAGGAGGAGAGAGGAAGAAAAGGAGGAAAAAGAGAAGGAGAAGGCGGAGGAGAGAGAGAAAAGTAGAAGAGCAACTTAGGGAAGCGGAGGAGGAGGAAGCGTAGGAAGAGCAACTTAGGGAAGTGGGAGGAGGAGGAGGAAGCGTAGGAAGAGCAACTTAGGGAAGTGGGAGGAGGAGGAGGAAGCGTAGGAAGAGCAACTTAGGGAAGTGAGAGGAGGAGGAGGAAGCGTAGGAAGAAACTTAGGAGGGAGGAGGAGGAGGAAGCGTAGGAAGAGCAACTTCGGGAAGTAGGAGCAGCATCAGGAAGAGGAGGAGGAGGAGGAGACGAAGAGGAGGGACGGCTGAGATGGATGAGAAGGGGCGGAGTAAGGAAAGGGAAACGGGGTATGGAGGGGAGGGGGGAGGTGGCAAGGGGGCGTGACGCGAACATGATAGACACGGGCGTGTGAGCTACCAGCTGGCAATCTCTAAAATGGAAACAAGGTCACCTCCCCCTCACCCCCACCCCGCCTCCGTCGCTCCTCTTTGGCAACCCTCTCCATACCTCCGCCGCCGCCGCGCCATAACCGCCATGATGCGTTTTTCCAAGAGTTGCGAGATAGGAACGACATTAGAGGGTGAGAGATTGCGGGACTGAAATGGAAAAAGAGGGACAGAGAACCGGAGAGAAGAGGGGCTGGGATGAAGGACAGGGCGGGACGGGACAAACAGACACATGGAGTGCTCATGTCGATTAATACAGAAGGAGGAAGTAAGGGGAATGGACATCTACACAAAAGATGTATCTTGCAGGTTTCGACTATATCTTCATTAGAAATACGCGTATTTCTGATGAAGAGGAGGGGAAGTGTGTGTGTGTGTGTGTGTGTGTGTGTGTGTGTGTGTGTGTGTGTGTGTGTGTGTGTGTGTGTGTGTGTGTGTGTGTGTGTGTGTGTGTGTGTGTGTGAGTGTGTGAGAGAGAGAGAGAGAGAGAGAGAGAGAGAGAGAGAGAGAGAGAGAGAGAGAGAGAGAGAGAGAGAGAGAGAGGAGAGACGAGTTAGCAGTATAGCAGTTATAACAGTTACATTGTAATGTAGACAAAAAAAGTTCAGACACAAGCAAATACAGATAACGAACGAAAAAAAAACAACGAAGACGGGACTGAGAGATAAACAAGATAAAACACGGAACTTTGCAGGTCACGGTTATCTCGTCAACAACATCCCGTCCCTCCCAGCGACTCCTCAGATTTCTATTGTCAACAGGTAAACATGCCTCCGTGCAATCTCAAAACTAATAGAACTGAACATGCCTGGAACATGAAAGCGTGAAGTTTAACAAGCCCCAATTACCAGCTCGCAAACACGACCGCCGACGCCCTTGCGTATGCCTCAGCAGCAAAGCCTTAGCAACAACAACAACAAAATACTCACACCCAGGAATTCCTGACATAACCCAACCCTTCAAATAAACAGATAAACAAATAAACAAACGAATCCAAGCACCGCCAGGCACGTCCGACGCCGTAGCAGCAATTAGCGATCGGCGAGACGGGCGGTTGGGCAGTTAGGAGCGATTTGGTGCCACCGAACCGGCCGCGTGGATGGCACTGGTTCCTCCAACCACCTAAGCGAGCAGGTGCAGTTGGCAGCGAGTTAAGGACCAAGTACGTGTGTTTTGGCCGCAAGTCGTGCCAGCGTGCATGGTGGCAAAATGACCACAAGCACGAGCCGCGGAGGCGCTGGTGTGACGTGGTTGGTCTGGCCTGGGGGACGAAAGTGAAGGGGAGGAGATGGCAACGCTCGGAGGACGCTGAAAGGGGAAGAGAGGGGAGGAGAGGGCAGCAGAGAGGGAAGAGTGGCAACGGGGAACAGAGAAAGAAGAGAGAGAAAAGCGAAAACAGGGGTGCATCTAAACGAAAAGGGCTACGCGGAGGGGCAAAATTAAAACACGCAAGAAGAGAGGGGAGAGAGAGGAGGAAAAGCCTTCTGGGGGATGAGGAGAGCGAGGGAGAGGCGCAGGGGAGGGCGAGGGAGAGCTCTCTCGTCTCCGCCAGACCCGGCCGCTCATGAAATTGTGTGGCGTTAACCGAGAGTTTCGGGAGTATCGATTCCTCAGGTGGTGGTGGCCCGCCCTCCCTCCCCCGTCTCCTTCCTTCCGTCCCTCCCCCTTCCCGCCTTCCCTTCCTTCCCCTCTCTACCACCCATCCTCGCCCTATATCGCTTCTGCTCTCTCTCTCTCTCTCTCTCTCCTTCCCCTCCCCCCCCTCTCTCTCCTCCCCTTCAATCCCCCCTCCTTCCCCCTCAATCCCTCCCTCCTTCTTCCCCTCAATCCCTCCCTCTTCTCCCCTCAATCCCTCCCTCTTCCTCCCCCTCAATCCCTCCCTCCTTCTCCCCCTCAATCCCTCCCTCCTTCTCCCCCTCAATCCCTCCCTCCTCCTCCCCCTCAATCCCTCCCTCCTTCTCCCCCTCAATCCTCCCTCCTTTCCCCCTCAATCCCTCCCTCCTTCTCCCCCTCAATCCCTCCTCCCTCTCTCCTCCCCTCCCCCTCTCCTCCTTCCCTCTCCCCCTCCTTCTCCTCAATCCCTCCCCTCCCTCTCTCCTTCTCCTCCTCCCCCTCCCCTCCCCTCTCTAGCTTCCCCCCTCCTAACTGCACTCGAGGCTCCCACATACACTGACTTCCTATTCTTCCTTAGTCCGCCAACCACACGCCCGACGCCCTACCTCCTCCCATGCGATTCCCTCCACATGTGCTCCTCCAACCCCTGGAAAGGCAATGAAACCGAAAACCAACAAAACATACATATATTTCAAAATCCCCCCTCCCCCCCCCATCGAACAGAGCATCAAAAAAAAAAAGTCATCTGGTCACGCGAATCAGAACCCAAATGAACGCTCAGCGCAGATGACGACCGGCGGATTCGGACGTCCAAGCGTGCCAGGCCGTCAAGCACGAAGCCTCACGCGAGGGATGCAAATAGCACTCGAGAGTCTCGGGTCGTCAGCGCTCCCAATCGCGCTGGCGTGAGGGACTGCCCGTCTCTGTCCGGCCGAACAATGGATGGGCGGCGGCGAATACTCCGGCCCGTGAGTGCGGTGTGACGTGTAGCAACAATGACATACGACGCGATGTCCCACGGCGCCGATCCTCGGAACGTTGTGATGCGACGCGGCCCGTAAACAAAAGGGGAAAAAATGAAGACAAACTCCAGTCCTGAGGATAAATCAACCAAAAAAAAAAAAAAAATCCTCGAAGGCGTGTGGTAACGCTGATAAACACCGAAGGGAAAAAAATGTAAACAACAGACATTATAAAACAAGCACGCGGGTACACACAAACACAAACAAGATACCAATCTGCCAGAGCCTCTACGAAAACCTGAGTAGACAAGATAGGGCACAAGAATATTCAATTACCTTTAAAGTAAGATAACCTTCACTCTTATTCTGCCGGGGACGCCCTTCTTTGCTTCTCTCATTTCGCAACCTTGTGCCATTTCTCCAGCCAGGGACCCCGTTAACTATTAGCTCCACCGTAATACATCGGAATTCCTTTTGTTATTCTCATTAGGAGGGCAATGAGGTGAAGAGCGTGAGAAGAGAGGTTAAAGGTGAAGGAAAACGACGGAGATGATAATGATGATGAGAATGAGAATGACGTCGCTAACCAGCCTGACGGCAGTGAAGACCAGCAAGTGTGGTGACTGCTGGTGGTGACGTTTGTGTTCATGCTCGAGGAAGACCGAGCGGCGAGCGTGGTGGTCTGAAGGTCTTGGGTCTAACCGGTCGGGCTACGTGTTACCCAGAAATTTCTTGTCCTCCTCCCACACGACCGGGTCTGCGTCTCCACCACTGCCATCACCACACATGTGTATCATATACACACCCATGATACATCATAGACAGCATGTGTGTGTGTGTGGTGTGTATCCATCACCCCTCTCCCCTCCCCTTCTCTGTCTCTGTCTCTGTCACTCACTCACTCACTCATTCTCTCTCTCTCTCCTTACCTGTCTCCCTTTCTGTCTATCTTCTCTACCCCCCACCCTTCTTTTCTTCCCTTCTCCTTCTTCCTCCCTCTCCTCCCTCCCCACCCTTCCTTGGAGTCATGAAACCGGTCTGCGGGCTGCCATTGTTGTTGTCACGTGGACCATCCAGGTGTTTTTGTTATTGCCGAAGGTCTTGTTATCGTGGAAGGGGTTGTGGTGAATGTGTGCCTGGGTTGTATAGGCGCTGAGGGCGAGGAGCCGTTGGGAGGGAGCGATATGGGGCGTGGTGAGGTTAATGGTGAGTGTGGTGATGTTGCTGTGAAGGTGGTGTTGCAACGTTTGTGGTGAGAAGGAATAAAGGAGGAGGGAGGAGGGAGAGAGAGAGGGGGGAGAGGGGAAGAGGGGAGAGGGAGAGGGAGAGAAGAGGGAGAGAAGAGAGGAAGAGAGGAGAGAGGAAGAGAGAGAGAGAGAGAGAGAGAGAGAGAGAGAGAGAGAGAGAGAGAGAGAGAGAGAGAGAGAGAGAGAGAGAGAGAGAGAGAGAGAGAGAGAGAGAGAGAGAGGAAGGGAGAGAGAGAAGAGAGGGAGAAGAGAGAGGAAGGAAGGGAGAGAGGAGAGAGAGAGAGGGGAGAGGAGAGAGAGAGAGAGAGAGAGAGAAGAGAGAGAGGAGAGAGAGAGAGAGAGAGAGAGGAGAGAGAGAGAGAGAGAGAAGAGAGAGAGGAGAGAGAGAGAGAGAGAGAGAGAGAGAGAGAGAGAGAGAGAGAGAAGAGAGGAGAGAGAGAGAGAGAGGAGAGAGAGAGAGAGAGAGAGAGAGAGAGAGAGAGAGAGAGAGAGAGAGAGAGAGAGAGAGAGAGGAGAGAGAGAGAGAGAGGAAGGGAGAGAGAGAGAGAGAGGAAGGAGAGAAGAGAGAGAGAGGAGAGAGAAGAGAGAGAGAGAGAGGGAGAGAGAGAGAGAGAGAGAGAGGGAGAGAGAGAGAGAGAGGAGGAGAGAGAGAGAGAGGAGAGAGAGAGAGAGAGAGAGAGAGAGAGAGAGAGGAGAGAGAGAGAGAGAGAGAGAGAGAGAGAGGAGAGAGAAAGGAGAGAGAGAGAGAGAGGAGAGAGAGAGAGAGAGAGAGAGAGGAGAGAGAGAGAGAGAGAGAGAGAGAGGAGAGAGAGAGAGAGAGAGAGAGAGAGAGAGAGAGAGAGAGAGAGAGAGAGAGCCGAGGGCAAGAAAAGAAGAAGGGATGGTAAGGAGACGCCAAGGACAAACCGCCATCTTTCACGAAAAGGGGAAAGGTGCCAAGTCCATGATAACAAGCAAAACGGAGACAATTTAAAGAGAAGACGAGGAAAAGGGCGCCCCCGTGATAACAATACGCGATAACAACAAGGAGTGCAGCAGGAACCAGCAAAGGGCGATGAAAAATGATCAAAACGGCAATACAAACGACCGTAACAAAAAAACAAAACCAATCCTGGAGGAGAAATAGACATGAGAGAGATGGCTGTAGAGCAAACAGCTAAGAAAAATTGCGACGCACGAAGAGCAGGCCAGAAAAGAGGAGAACGCGAGGCCAGAACACGCGAAGAACCTTGCAGAACGCAGAGAACCCGAAGCGAACGGCTTGAAAAAACAGCTCGTTGCAGGCGAGGCAAGGAAGGCGGAGGACCTTGCAGAACCATGGGAGGGGCGGCCGTGAGGACCATGAGCGAAGAAAAGACCTAGAAGGACCGTGTATGAGGAAGCGTGAGGCCGCCGGGAAGACCATGAGTGAGACAGCGTGAGGGAGGAGCGGGTGGCGGTGGTCTGGGTGAGGGCGGTAATAATTCAGCGAGAGGCACCGCCGCCACACTACCCTCCTCCCTACGCCCTGCCGCTCCTCCTCCTCATCTTTCATCTTCCTCCTCTTTCTCCTTCTTCTTCTCCTTCTCCTCCTCCTCCTCTTCTTCTTCATGGTTACCACTACTGCGCCCTGCACCACGGCCTTCTTCATTCCACCCCCCCCCCTCTCACCACCTACCCCATTTGGATACTTCCCTCCCCCTCCTCCCTCCAAACAAACACTCCCTGGCATGAAGATAATTTTAGAAATTTTCACAAAAATACCACTAGCGTTATTGTTGCGTAACCTTGGAACTTTCACAACGATGCATTACATTCACTCTACCGCCGGTCCTTGCGCAAACTCCCACAGACACACAACGTACGGATTATAGGTTGGAATAAGGAGCGAGAATAAAAGACCGAACACATCCAGCGTGTTGCAGAAACCGGTACTCACCTTCGGATCTTATATGGCGGCGGATCGATGCCGTATAAAACCCTCTCGACACTCGTCGTGCGACTATTTTTCAAAATCTGTTGACATTCATCTTCGGTGGTGTCGCTATCTCCATCATCTGTGTCACCCTCCTCCTCCTCCTCCTCCTCTTCCTCATTATTCTCATCGGAAAGGATCTCCGCCTTGCTCGCACTGCACTCTAACGGACTCTTCTTGGCGTCGTCGTCGTCCTCCTCCTCCTCCTCCTTCACCCGAGTCGGTCTTCTCGTCACGCTAGACGCCCTCACCGAGCCTTCCTTCGAGTCGTCCTCCTCCAGGGCCTTGTACGGCGGGGAAGTCCTCGACCCAGGCAGTTCGCTGGCAGCAGACTCATAGGACTCTGTGCTGATCTGGGTACTGTAGTAGACCTCGCTGGAGGGGCGACTAACGCTACTGCTGCTGCCCTCCTGCTCCTCCTTCAGGTCCTGTACGACACTTATGCTGGACCTGCTGAGGCCCCTCACAGCGTCGACCTCGCCCTTCGCCTCGGACCCAAAGGGCGCGAAGCCACCCTTGCGGTCCCTGACGGACTGCTTCCTGATGTCGTCCACGTTGTCGATGCTGATGGACTTGAGCTGGTGCTTGAGCATAGGCCCCCTGAGGTGCTGGTGCTGTTTGTGCGCCTTCTTCTGCTTCTTGGAGCCGCTTTTGGGGCTGGCCGTGTTCTCGCTGAGCAGGGAGTAGAAGTCCTGCTTGAGCGAGAGGATTTCATCGCGCAGGTTGGTGATGTCGTCGCAGGAGGAGACGAAGCAGCGCTCCTCCGACTCCTCCTTGACGTGGGAGTGCGAGCCCTTTCGGGTGAGGATCTCAGCCCTAATGGCGCTGATCTCGTTCCTCAGGCTGGTGATGTCTAGCTTCGGCGGGCTGGGGTCGCTCTTGGGCACCATCAGGTCCGCCAGGTCGTCGTCATCGTCGTCGTCCTCTTCATTATCATTTGTCAGAATCATTGATTTGGTTTCTCGCGGTGCAAGTGCGTGATGTCGTAATGGAGGCAGTGGCAATGGCGGTGCGTGAGTGTGTGCGTGGGGAAGCGGCAGGGGGAGGGGAAGAGGGCGCGGGAGGGGGGGACCTGCTCCCGCTCCTTCCCTTACCCTTTCCTCCACATGCGGTGCAGCTGCCTGCTCTCCCGCGCCTGAGGTTCTTATTGTTGCAGTTGCTGTTGTTACTGTCTCGGGCTCGTCACATACCTTTCCTTCCGTCACACACGGCCTAGAGGAGGCCTGGCCGGGGCTCCACGTGCGCGTGGGCGCGGCGCACGCAGTGTCGGACAGGACGAGGAGTGTGCTCCCTGGACCGCTATCGGGTGACCTCCTGTGGGGAATATCATCTTGCTCTGGCGGTGTTGCCGTATGTTGATCGCCAGCACTCCTATTACACTCTGCTTCTTCACCTCTTGGAAAGACTTCGCTCAATTTTACATCGAAACAGCTCGGGGGAATTATAGGATCGTCACAAAAGCTTCCCTCAACATTTCTCT
This sequence comes from Penaeus vannamei, assembly GCF_003789085.1. NCBI lineage: Eukaryota > Metazoa > Arthropoda > Malacostraca > Decapoda > Penaeidae > Penaeus > Penaeus vannamei. Next base: position 39,021 of record NW_020869530.1, on the reverse strand, counting down.
TTTCAAATTTCTTATCATCATAAGGAATATGACCTTCAAGGACACTTTCAGTTGCTTTAGATTCACTATTTTGTGACGTTTCTGTTAGGACACCTGGACACAACACTGACGTCTGTACCTCCTCAGGTCGAGACGCTGCACCCTCAGCAGACAGAGGAGGGGGTTCGCTACACACTGCCTCCTGGGTCGAGTCCCTTGCTAAGTCCACTATCGCTCGGATCACTTCCTGACTCTCGGACTGTACCCTGGGGTCGGCGGGGTTAAGGGGGAGTTCAGGGGGCGGGAGAATATCCTCAGGAGTCCTGACAGGGGGCGTCAAGTCCTTCGGGAAGGTGGCGTCTGGGGACCACTGGCGCCGATGAATCTCCAGCACGAGGTTGCCCCTTACATTTACCCCCTCGTCGCCCTTAGAGAGATCTTCTATTTCGGTGTCTGTGTCAGACGGCGAGTGGTGGTCCACCAGCGCCAGGGAGGCCTCGATGTCCTCCTCCAGCCGCTGGTCGTAATCGCGGGGATGGGGGGCGGTGGCCGCGGGAGGCACCGCTTCGATCACTGAGGGTACGTCATGGTCGGGCAGCGGACTGCCACGAGCAGAGTTCACCGACGAACTCACGTTCGACTCTAAACCGGCCGCCGACAGGTAGGCGTCGAGAGAGCCGAGGGAGCCAAGGGAACCACTACTAGTCACAGAGGACACACTATCGCGCCGGTCTTCGATGAGGGCGAGGGACGTTTCCTTGGCGTCTCTGATGGCACGCATCATCTCTTCCTGCACAGAGCTGAAGCCTCGCATGGCCGCCAGAACTTGGACACCCGTGTCCTGTCCCGCTGAGTCCATGCTGGTCCCTTCCCTTGCCTTGCTGATCCAGGAAGTTGCACGCGGAACTGCTGACTGCACATTCTCACTTTGCAACCTGTCATCTTCCTGTCCAGCAGGTTCACTGCGGCACGGCGGAGAGTGTGCAAGTTCAGTGACAACCAGAGGGCGTTCAGTGGCACCCGGAGATTGTGTAAGGCATGTGGCACCCGTCGACCGACTATCACTGAGGGAGGCACCAGGAGGCGGGCTAGCACGTGGGACGACACTCGGAGGGCCAGAGGGGAAGGAAGGAGGAGGCGTTGGCGATTGAGGGTCGCGTGTAGGATGGATCATGGAGGAGCGAGGCACACGACGTGGCTCTCGGGAGCCTGCAGTGGCAAGTGTATCGTCAGTGTGGGTGGCAGGGAGGAGGCCGTCTTGGTGGCTGAGGTGTCGCTGGTCGGGCAGGTGTGGCGGGGGTGGCGGCGGCGGCGGTGGTGTGCCGCAGGGTGGAGCGTGTGGCCCGGACGAGGGTCGGGTGGCAGACACACTGAGCCCCTCACCAGAATCTGACTCATTGGTGTCACGCTCGCTGCTCCAACTCACCCTCTCCGCCCACAAGTTCTCTGCACCTCCCAAACTTTTCCAAATTGCGCCTATTGCCCTCACCAGCATCACCATCCCCAGGCTCACCGTCCACCTCCACACGGTCGCCACGGCATCGACCAACCACTCCGGCAGCCACCTCCCGCTCCCCGGCGCCTCGGGACTGCTTTGCACGAGAGCTCTTCTCTTGCGATCCTTGTGAGTGCGTCTGCGGCGCAGCTCTTGCCGTTCGCGCCTTGTCTGTGCATTGTCGTAGGGCTCGCGGAGCGGTTCGCGCGCGTTGTGGGGGCGGCCGCGGTTCGGGACCAGCACGATCCCGGGACTCCACCAGGGGAGCACCTCTGACCCCTCCTGCCCCCCCATGGCACAGCCCGACATCGCGCAGCAAAACGGAGCTGCGACTCAAGCCGCTTGCTGCAGCGCCGCCCACTTGCACCACCACAACCTCGCTCACTGCACAAGTCCCACTCCAGTTTCACTCCCGCGTCCGAAGGCGGCTCTCACTAGCAGCACGACAGGGGAAAGTCCCGCTGGGCATCGGGGGCTGCGGGGGCGCGAGCAAGCAGACTATAATCACCAACAACACACATGATAGCCGTGCAAGAGAGAGAGCGCCTAGCACACGGGCGCGCCCCTCTCACCACCGGCTGGGACTGCCGGGGCGGGCTGATGGTGCTGGCGAGGCGCTCCTTGTGCTGCTGTTGCTGCTGCTGGGGCTGTGACTGAGACACCAAGAGGGGGGATGGGCACACAGCCGGCGCTGGCACCCCTAGGTCTCCCCGGGCACCCAGCCAGACTCCCTTCCCTCACCCCTCCTTACCCCGTCACTCGGGGCAAAACCCCTTCCTCGCGACCAAGATCTGAACAAACTCGGCGAGCGGGGCACCTCCACACAGGCCCTTCCCGGCCGCACCCGCCGCACACGCACACTTCAACACCTAAACAAATAAAACTCTCCTCCGGGTCAACAAAAAGACGCGAATAACATGTACGAGAGAGCGTGGGATGGGGAGTAGCAGTTCGTCTCAAGGGTATGTTTGGGGGGAGAGGCGCGGGGAGCGCGGAGGAGGGGCGAGGAAGCCGGGAGTGGGGGGGGGTGGGGCGAGAGGAGCAGGGAGGAGGGGGTTGCAGGAGACCCAGTTCTCCGCGCGTCACAAAGGTCTCGGCCGCGTCTTTACGTTCACATTTTTAAGGAGGAGGGGTGGCTTACGTACAGACGCAGTCACGTCACGACTTTCCCTTTCCGAGGCACGTTTCGTTCGGCCGCCAGAAGCCACGATCACACGAGAACGCGCACTCGCACCAACGCCCGCTCAGGATCAGCGTCAGTTCAGGATATGGCTGGCGGGCGAGAGCACAGGCGAACGAACGGCCGAACGCACATCCCCCGTGGCAGCGTGCAGGTTCCCCCAACCCGTCCGGGACGCCAATCCCCTCCCTCCCTGCTCTTCTGGACCAGCGTGGGAGCGTCCGAGGTTACCAAGTTCACAGAGAAAGCATGACCAGCGGGGCGCGCGAGAGCGTGATGCACTCGACCGAGGAGCAGCTTAGGCGCGTGCTGGGGCTGCCGCGGAGGGCGAGGAGGCTTGCGCTGCGAAGTGACACTTCTGGGAGCACCCGGCCACGACCTGCACTCTGCTCCTCCACTTGCATGCGCTCTGTGACAAAGCGCGGCCGCTTGCGTTAATCCCAAACAACTGACTTAAAATAGAACAGTACTTCTGTATTGCCCTTCACCTCGGAAATACACTTTCTGATTCATTAATCACAAGCCCTGCTGGCCGCGCCGAATCCGTGCTCGCACTGCTATTCAGCGGAGGATTCGCGACGATATCGATATGCAGGGCCGATCGCACCTTTCGCAACCGCACGCACTATCTTTTCCGCTTTCATACAAATGAATCCGAAAGGAAGGCTCGGCGAGGCTACTGAATCTCTTGGCGACACACGGCCCCGTCTTTCGGGCAGCTCAAGGACGCCTCGCCAAACGCAAACGCCGCGTGGCGTCACGAGCACTGACGAGGTGAGCGCGCGCTGGTGTTGGCACCGCGAGTGAGGGCAGGCACCACAACTCGAGGTCCGGGCATCAGGCACTAGCACATAACCACCGACATCCTGACACTGCCGCCCACTCCGCCTCCGCCAGTTCCGCCGCGCCGGCTCGCGCCACTCACATCCTGCGACGACTCCTGACAGCGACACGCAGCCACGACAAAAAGCCCCGCACTGAGGGAAGGCAGGCCAGGCACGCCGTACCCACTGCTTACGCGACGGCAGGGAGGCGCTTACTGGCAGGCAGGGGGGGCGGGGGCACAGGATCCACGCTCGTGCCAGCTGCTGCATCATGTGGTGATACGAGCCCCGGAGGACCAGGCGGGCGCGACCGCAACCGACGCCGTTCGCGCCCGATGCCCGCCCCCGACCTGGCCCCGAACCCTGCCTGTCGGGATCAGCCCTTCAGCCTCGCCTCGGATCTCAAGCGTCGTCGATAGAGCTGTGTGTGTGTGTGTGTGTGTGTGTGTGTGTGTGTGTGTGTGTGTGTGTGTGGTGTGTGTGTGTGTGTGTGTGTGTGTGTGTGTGTGTGTGTGTGTGTGTGTGGTGTGGTGTGTGTGTGTGTGGTGTGTGTGTGTGTGTGCGTGTGCGTGTGTGAGAGAGAGTGAGGGGGGGAAGAAGAAAGAAGGAAGAGAGGGAGGGAAGGAGGGCAGGAAAGAAGGGGGAGAAGGAGGAACGATAAGGAGAAATTATATATTTATTATATATATATATATATATATATATATATATATATACATATATACATATATACATATATACATATATACATATGTATACACACATACTCACACACACACACATATATACATGTGTGTGTGTGTGTGTGTGTGGTGTGTGTGGTGTGTGTGTGTGTGTGTGTGTGTGTTGTGTGTGCGCGTGTGCGTGTGTCGTGTATGAGCATATTATATATATATATATATATATATATATATATATATATATATAATATATATATATACACACACACATAACATATATACATATATACACATACTCACACACACACACATATATATGTATAATATATATAACATATATACATATATTATATATATATACACACACACACACACGCATATAGATATACATATACATATATAGCAGAGAGAAAGGGGGGGGGGGCAAGCAGCGAGAGACCGAGGCAGAGAGAAAGATCTGGAAGTACTGTTCTTGACGCCCCCTCGCCACCAACGCCGCTTGCAATGCTCAATCACCTACCCTGTTTGAAGTTCAACTCGCACGCCCTCCGCGCGGCCATGAACACGCAACTTGACAACACAGCCACGTAGAACACCCCCTCCTCCCCCCCCCCTCCCCCCTCTCGCGCCCTCGTGAATTGCATGAGCGGGGATATCGCTACGTGAGGGAGGGGAGGGGAGGGGGGCGTGTTGGCAGATTTCGCCGAGATCATGAATCTATTCGTCGTCGTCCCCCCCCCCTCCGATCGTCGCGGCGCCGGGACAGGCCACGTAAGACACCGAAAACCTTTTTCCCCTTCCACCGACTCATCCACAGGACACGCGCGATGGCCCTGCCGCACATACGCACTCTACGCACTGGCCTTGCACGACGCAGCCGACCTCTCCTCCGCGACGTTTGCAGGAGACGCCCCTGCTATCTCTGCGGCACACCTGCGAGAATAGAGCAAAGCGGGGGGGGGGGAGGGGGAGGGGGAGGGAGGAGAGAGAGAGAGAGAGAGAGAGAGAGAGAGAGAGAGAGAGAGAGAGAGAGAGGAGAGAGAGAGAAGAGAGAGAGAGAGAGAGAGAGAGAGTGATAGATATAGATAGGTAGATAGATAGATAGATAGAGAAAAAACAAGACAGCAAGGACGCAAACCGGTATATCGCCTACTATGACCAACGGGGATTGACAAGAAAAAGACAAACCTCACCCAATGACAAACACAAAGCGCAAATCAACCAGTTCTAAAATGCTGGCTCTCAGAGAACCAAACACCTAAATAGCTAACCTGTCCCTTGACTCCATTCAAGTGGACCTGCTGATTAATGCATTCAAGTAATGACTCACTCTCACTTCTCTTCTCTTTCTCTTCTCTTTCTCTCTCTCTCTCTCTTTCCCTCCCTCCCTCCTTTTCTTCTTTCTCCCTCCCTCCCTCTCCTTCTCCCCTCTCCCTCTCTCTCCTTCTCCTTCTCCCTCTCCTCCCTCCCTCTCCTTCTCCCCTCCCCTCTCCCTCCCTCTCCTTCTCCCTCCTCCCTCCCTCCCTCTCCCTTCTCCTCCTCCTCCCTCCTTCTCCTTCTCCCCTCCTCCCTCCCTCCCTCTCCTTCTCCCCTCCTCCCTATCCCTCTCCTTCTCCCTCATCCATCCATCCACCCAACCCAAACCACCAACACCAGCGCCACCACGTGAACAGACCCGCATATTCTCCCTCGAGCCCGCTGCGTGACGCCGACCGCCGCCACGCCCGACCGCGCCCGCACGCCCGTTCCCGAAGACCGAAAAGACCAGATACGTGAAGAATGCGTGCAGGGCCTCCGTACTTACCCACGTGGGGGAACGCGCAGCAATCACGGGATGAGACACTTACCTGCAAAAGGGAGGAAAACGGGGGGAATTAGCGAGGCTTATAAGGTGCAAAGGGTTAGTGCGTGTAAACAATCACTAGTGATATATTGAGCATCAGATTAAAATGCTACACACATACATATGTTTTACCAGATAAGTAATTTTAATGGACAATCCAGTGTTCAACAATGGAAAACCTTTTTCGGTTAGAGACGGAACGAAGAGGGATAGGGGCGGGAGGGACGGACACAGTGGGAGAAATGGGGGCGGGGAGGGAAGGAGGGAGGGAGGAAGAAAGGGAGAGGAAGGAGAGGAAGAAGAAAGCGAAGAAGAGGGAGGGAGGGAAAAAAGGAGGAAAAGAAGAAGAAAAGAGGAGGGGGAAAGGAGGGAGAAAGGGGGGAAGAAGGCAGAGATAGATACGAGAAGAGAGA
>NW_020869530.1:20000-25007 GCF_003789085.1 Penaeus vannamei | reverse complement strand
ATATAACAAACATATATACATATGCATATATATATTGTGTGTGTCTCTATATGTATATCACATACAGGGACACCACATCCAAACACACACACACACACTACGTCTATCACTCACTCTCCATCAACAGAGCTCTCCATCTGCCAACGCACGGAAGTTGACCTCGTTCCGCCCTGAGCTAAAAATGACCGGCTTCAAGCACCGCCGACGGTGTCCCGCCCCGCTCGCTCGACCTGCAGCCCAGAGCGCAACGTCAGTGCAAGATGGCGGCTGAGTCTGCAGTCGCTGCCGGGTGTATGGCGGATGGTGTCTTGTTCAGAGGTTGCTTTTTAGAAGCGGTCGGGGAGAGATAGGGAGATGGGTGAAGAGATTGGAGGAAGCGGGGAGAGGGGGGGGAGGAGAGAGAGAGAGAAGAGAGAGATGAGAGAGGAGAGACCGAGAGAGAAGAGGAGAGAGAGAGAGAGGAGAGAGGAGAGAGAGGAGAGGGAGAGGCGAGAGGGGAGACGGCGAGATGAGAGGGAGAGGGAGAGGAGAGGGAGAGAGAGAGAGAGAGAGGTGAGAGTGAGTGAGTGAGTGAGTGAGAGAATGGTAAACGAGGAGGTAATTGGGGAAGGAAGAAGGGAAAAGGGGGAAGTTAGAAAAAGTGAACAGGGAGAATTGTCCAAAAAAAAGGAATATGATTGTGGGAAAGAAAGGATGGTAATTGAAATAGGGGAGAGAAAGAGAATGAGAAAGGGCGAGAGGAAGGAGAAAGGAGAAACAAAGATTGGGGCGGAAGGACGAGGGGAGAGAGAATAGAAAAAGTAAGGAAGAAAAAACAGAGAGAGAAGACGAAGGGAGGAGATAGACGATTGAAGATAGATAGATGAAGAGAGAGAGAGAAAATGATGATCGAGAGAGAGAGAAGAGAGAGAGAGAGAGAGAGAGAGAGAGAGAGAAAAGAAAAAGAGAGAGAGAGGGAGAGAGAGAGAGAGGAGAGAGAAAATGAGAGAAAGGAGAGAGGAAGAGAAAATGAGAAAGAAGAGGGAGGGAGAGAGAGAGAGAGGAGGAGAGATGAGAGAGAGGGAGAGAGAGAGAGAGAGAGAGAGAAGATGAGAGAGAGAGAGAGAGAGAGAAGGAGAGAGAGACAGAAGGAGAGAGGGAGAGAGAGAGAGAGAGATAAGGCGGAAAGAGAGAAATAATAAGACAGAAGTTTAGGAGTGATATTAAGAGAACAGAGAAACAAACGGAAGGAAATGATACTTTAGTCTTATATTTCGCCGTTATTCTACAAATAAGAAGGAGAAGGAGAAGGAAAAAACACAAAGAAAGAACCCAGAAAGAGGAAGAAACGAAGGGGAAGAGAGAGAAAAAGAAAGGTGAATCGGAGAGAGGAAGATGTAAACAAACAATAAGTATGAAGGAACGAAAAATAAAGAAAATAACAGGATCCAGCAGAAGCAGACACGAAAATTTAACAAAACAAAAAATGAAAGAACCGTGTGTGTGTGTGTGTGTGTGTGTGTGTGTGTGTGTGTGTGTTGTGGTGGTGTGTGTGTGTGTGTGTGTGTGTCAAGTGTGTGTGTGTGTGTGTGCGCGCGTTTGTGTGTGCGCGCGTCCGTGCGTACGTGCGTGTGTGTGCTGCATATGTGTGTGTGTGTGTGGTGTGTGTGTGTGTGTTTGTATGTGTGTGAGTACGTGAGTGTGAGTGTTTGTGTGTGTGCTCGTAAATCTAAGAAAAAAAAATGGAATGCTGAAATACTGTAAGTTATTGCAGTGTTCAGTGTAACACCGGCCGTTAAGCGATTCTCATCCAAGCACAAGCAACATCATAACGACATGCACAAGCACTCGCGGAGATGACCAGATACAACAAACACACTGCTTGAAGATGTGCTTGGCCATGGTTAACCACACACGCAAAGAAAACACCGAAAAAGACAATACTTACGGAATATTCGGTATTACACGGATGCGGCTAAACTTCGCGACAAAGTGCTATCTTCAACTTCTTGCAGAACAGAAAATAAAACGTTGCTCTTGCACTGTGCAATAACAAGATCCAGGTATATATGCTATACGTCTGACTGAGCGAAGGGAGGTATATCTTGTGCAGCTTAGGCAAGGCAAGATTGAATTTATAAGGCGTTCTTACACGGCGGGGGCTGACCAATGGCAAGCCGCCAGTCACGCCAGCCAATCAGAACGACCCACGTCATGCTGATTTGGCAAAGACGTTACCTGTAATTAGACGCCCAACCGGTAAATTGTGCGGGAAACATCCTCATTTGCATATCACAACATGGATTCTATGATGAATGGAGATGCGGGACTGAGGAAGATCACTGTAGAAGGAACAGGATGAAGAAAGTTACTTCCTAGAACTTTTTTTAACAGTCTCATCATTATCTTCATCGTCCGGCCAAACAATCATTATCCTTAATATGATAATGGTAATACCATCTTTATTACTTATATACATATATTATGTACATGTATATGTATATACAGAGATAGAAAGATAGATAGATATACAAATACATATATATATATATATATATATATATATTATATATATATATATACATATAAATATAGATATATATATAGATATATATATATACATAATATATTATTATATAATATATATATATATATATATGTATATATATATATATGTATTATATATATATAATATAATATATATAATATTATATATGTGTGTGTTGTGTGTGGTGTGTGTGTGTGGGTGTGTGTGGTCTGTGTGTGTGTGTTGTGTGTGTGTGTGTGTGTATATATATATAATATATATTATATTATAATATATATATATATATATACTATATTTATATATATACATAACATACACACACCACCAACACACCACACACACACCACACATATATATATATATATATATATATATATATATATATATATATATATATACACAATATATGCACACAACAAACACATATGTGTGTGTGTATGTGTAATATATACTATATATATATATATAATATATTATATATAATATATATATTATAATACATACATTATATATGTATATTATATATATATTATATATTTATACTATATTATATATATAATATATTATATATATATATATATACGTATGTACATTTAGCTTTTCCTTTAGTGTCTGAGTTTCTCTATTTAAGGACTATGCATGTGATTTATTCTTCTGTTAATATCCGGCATTCCTCAAGTCCAGGAGGATGCCGAATTTTTGAATGTTCACCGTACATATATTACATATACATACATATATATATACATTACATATATGTGTGTGTGTGTGTGTGTGTGTGAGCGTGTGTGTGTGTGTGTGTGTGTGCTGTGTGTGTGTGTGTGTGTGTTGTGTGTGTGTGCTTGTGTATGTATATATGAAAGGAAAGAGATGGAGAGAGAGAGAAGGTGGGAAGGAAAGAGAAAGACATAGAGAGAAAGGAGGAAAGAAGAGAGAGGGGGGGGGGGAGAAAGAAATAAAGAAGAAAACAGATAGATAAATGGATAAGGAAAGAAGAGAGCGGGGGAGAGAAAAGGAAAGAGTGAGAAAAAAGAGAGATGGGGGGGGAGGAAAAAAGGGGAAAGAGAGGAAAAGTGAAAGAGAGGGGGAGAGGGGATGAGATAAGACCAATATGCGGTGTTATGGCATAAATATCTCACACTCTCTAGCGGCTAATAGCGTCCTTTCGTAATTAATCACCCGTTTTTTTGTTTGTTTTTTTTATATATAAGTTACACTTTTTTCCGTATAAAGAACAAGAAAAAAATAGATATCCACTGATCAGGCATCGGCGTCTTATCTTAAAGTATTTATCTTCATATTACCGTCGGGTTCAAGTCACGTGACCGACAGGGGGGGGGGGGAAGGGGTGAATTACCTACCTTTTAAGATAATTGTTAATCTTGTGGCGAAACTACCCATCTCGCGAGGGAACAAGTAATCAATCTGTTTTCTCCTTTTTTCTGATCTGGTTTCTCGATGTTTGCATTGAATATTGAAATTATAAGGACTTATGCTTTTACTTTTGGCTGTCCATTGGCCATGGTTCTGATGCATGTTAAAGTATGAGGATTTATGTGTATTTTATAAATACACTTCTTTTTCTTTCTCAAATAGGTATGTATGTGTATCTACATGCACATAAGCTAAATGTATGTGTGCGATTGTGCGAATGTGTGACTGAATGAAATACATGTTTTTAAGTGTAATGTGTGGCAGTATGTGTACGTGTGACTACGTGTACTTGTGATTCTAAATATAATAGTGCCTTCATGGTGTACGTGTGACTGGAAAGTACCCGCATGGTACGTCTGATTGCTTATGTGCGAATGTGTGACTGAATGAGTATACATGTTTCTAGTATAATGTGTGGCAGTATGTGTACGTGTGTGACTGTGTGTACTTGTGATTCTAAATATAATAGTGCCTTCATGTGTACGTGTGACTGGAAGTACCCGCATGTGTACGTCTGATTGCTTATGTGCGAATGTGCGTGTGACTGAATAAGTATACATGTTTCTAAGTATAATGTGTGGCAGTATGTGTACGTGTGACTGTGTGTACTTGTGATTCTAAATATACTTGTGCCTTCATGTGTACGTGTGACTGGAAGTACCCGCATGTGTACGTCTGATTGCTTATGTGCGAATGTGTTTGACTGATGAGTATACATGTTTTTAAGTGTAAGTGTGGGCAGCATGTGTACGTGGACTGTGTGTTTTTGTGATTCTAAATATAATTGTGCCTTCATGTGTACGTGGACTGGAAGTACCCGCACGTGTTACGTCTGATTGCTTAGGTGGATCGGCCATGCGAGACACCAGACAAAGGGAGGCTCGTGTCAACATCCACAAAAATGTGCCGCTTGTGCACGTTGCAACAGCCACTTCCACGCCCTGGTTTTGCAATCTGGGTGTGACATTTCTAATCCAGAATTGTTACCTTAGATTTTAAAAGATAGTGGCTGCATCCTCTGCTATTTTGCCTATATTCTAATAGAT
>NW_020869530.1:5000-15000 GCF_003789085.1 Penaeus vannamei | reverse complement strand
TTTCCCTCGTTTTCGTCGAAACAAAACAAGAGAGCGGTTAAATGCAGAAGATAGCCCACTCTGACCCCTTCGCACTAGCTGTTCGCTTACCTTAGCTTGCATAAAGTTGTTCTGAAATGTTTGTCTGTACTTACTGTTATGACTTGATTTCATCTATGAATTTTATGAAAAGTAAATTTTGGAATCGCCAGTGAACATTATCAATGTCTAGACTAGCTGACACATCCTTTGTGTCTATGTTCAAGAGTTAGCAAAGTGCAAGAAATGTCTTTTTTTCACATCAATGAAAATTTCTGATGATCAGTATGGTATTTTACAGTACTGGCCATTTCCCTGTTTCTCTTTCACCGAATTCTTTTTAACGGTAAGGAAGAATTTGTTGGGGAATCATAACCGTAGGCATTTCTGAAGTTAGAATTTATGAACATATTTCAAAGACTGAATCGTATGCACTTTCGATATATTGTAACGGTTATTCGTATCCGATAGATCAATTTTAATGTTTACCCGTATTCAGTAGGCTCGATATATTGTTAATGTTTACTCGTACTCAACAGATAAGTAATGGTTACTCATATCCAGCAGATAAATTTAATGTAAACTAGTATCCGATCCATAGTGCTACACTTTTAATGACTATCCTCAAGGAAATTAATTCATAGAAATATTGTGGTCCTATTGGACATTTACAAACAGTGACTGAAGTACCTGTGTCCTAAGGTGTAATGGGGGTAAAAAAAAAAAAAAAAAAAAAAAAACGTTTTCATAATACATATTTACATGAATATAGTGACCTTATCATTCGATTACCAAATTATTGTAAGAAATATACTTACAATGATTTTATATGTATTTACCTTATCTTATAGTAATTACCACATAATCAAAATAAGATTTCATCATACATATTTACATAATATAAATATCAGGGAATTTTTCAGGTATAAGCTGATGAAATTTAAGACCCTTTAAAGACTTTTAAGACTCATACAATTTGCTTTTTAAGACCTGGAGCCACGTGAATTTTACACGGCCTCTCGGATAGATTGCGCGCCAAAATGATTTTTGCACACGACCCTTAAGTAAACGGTCGCGTCGATCAGCAAAGGCCAAGGGCTTTTAAAATGTACACTGTGAACTTGAAGCTCCTTTGCTGGATGAGACAAAAGATGTAAATGTGATTAACCATTCTTAATTTCTTCACAGATTGATTTCGTTCAAATTGTGATTAGATATGTTTAGACACTGCCCAGAACATATTTCATGTTCGGATTCTATATCATTATTTACCTTTTCATATGATAAACACATTATACATGAAACGGCGAGCAGTGGCCGCGTGACATGTCGTATGTGAAATAGATCTTCCTGCAATAAGTTGGTGAACACACTGAAACAGGGGGTTGCAAGTTAGACAAATAAATCTAATTGTTAAAAATAAATTCTCCATCGGTACGCACCATGTCTTGGCCCTTTCGAGAAGCAACCGTATTCGTGCATTCGTGCCCTACGCATACGTCTAGGGCCGTTACGAAGTGCTTCCATGACGAAAGCCACCTGGAGGTCCTTCGGTGGCCAAGCAAGGCATGTCTCCTACATCTGATGCAAAATGTTTGGGCGAATAGATCACACTAAGAGGGAATGGGAATTGTTGCGGAGGAAATCAAATTGCACAAACACGTCACCTGTCTCGGGAATTAGAGACAGCAGTTGTCTTCCGTTTCTACAGTTATTACCGTTTTTCTTGAACAAATAAAATGATATTAAAATATCTCCCATTTACTCGATTTGATGAAGCCCCTATCCTCTGAGAATGTTTCATATTTGTTCATTTCTCAGAGGATATTTGTTTCATATTTGTTCATAATATATAATAATATATATATATAATATATATATATATATATATATTATATATATATGTACACACATTTCCAAAACATCATGACATTTAAGACTTTTCAAGGATGCCCCAGACCCCGAATATATGCGAACTATACGAGCTTTCTTGATATCATGACTGGATTGCAGAATGGTCAAATGTTTATTGTAGTTGATGATCCAAAGTAGCTCGGACAGGGAAGGATCACGTGTTTCCTGTTGTATTTTAATTATTTTTCCTCCATTGTTTTACAAATCATTTTCTTGATATTTCGTTGAGACAGTTATTGGTTTATGTCTATCATCCGCGAATTCCCGGTAGTCTGATTGGTCTCGGACCGTGAGTTAAGATCCTGCTCAAGGTTAGGAAGGACAGCCATTCGGGGTAACGGTCGGTAAGGATAGTTCAGTAGCAACTCGAGGAGGTGTCATGGCGTCTGTTTATTTTGATGACGCCACAAAAGTTACGGGCGCTTTGTGAATATGATCGATCATTTTGTTCTTTTCATTTACACCTGCCCAATAAAAGTCCTTCGAAAGTAAACATACATACAAAAAATAACACGAGCACAAATATGTGAGATGAAGTTAAGGAAATCAACATAGGCTCCTGGACAGTACTACATCTTGTTTATAAAATGACATTTGACCCAGGACGTGTTATTTAACCGGAAGTTACTTCGCAAGCCGTGGCCTCAGCCTGACCCTCCTCTCTTCCTGCGCGGGGTCATCCATCTGTTACATTATTATTACCCGCTCCCCCCATGCGTGGGATTTTATGTTTGGGCAATCAGGGATGTTTAAAATCCATCATGCTGAAAATGAGAGTCAAAAGCCTCTTTGCGGATGGTTTTGAAATGCTGTGACTATACCCTTTTGGTCGGGGTGTGGAGGTTGAAAGACATCCGAACACAAGGCGAATGACAAAAAAAAAAAAAAAAAAAAAAAAAAAAAAAAAAAAAAATCTCCACTTTTCGGCCAGTTTGTTGTAACTGTGAAACCCGACCCAATCAATATTTTATACGAACATGTATATACACAGAAAGAAATACATATTTATTAGTCAAGACATGCATGTCTACCTGATAGATAGATAAATGTATATCTATCAGATAGATAAACAGATATACATTTATTTCTGTTTATGCATGTCCGTATATATGAATTTAGGTCGGGCCTCGCACAATTTTAACAAACTGGCCGAATAACCATTGTGTCAATAAAATTTTAACTGCAGTGATTACATTTGGTCTACAAGACTTACTGACAATTAGAAACATACTAGATCTGATACCAAATAAACAGATCCAAGAAATTGCCTTTACTTTTACTTTTACTTTTTTGTATATACATATTTTCTGCCACACCCGTGAAGAGCGAATATGCACAAAGGAACTATGCACGTGAGTTGGTGGGTTTCCGCCTTGAAGATAAGCACAATAAGGAGAATATGATGAGAAAATGGCCGCTGTCGATTATGATTCTCAGATAGCATGCTGGAAAATGCCATGTTGACCACGGTTCCCATACATTTGGTGTTCTTTTTTCCAATCTCCCTCATTTATAGAACATTTCTAAAGGTTTATTGTACAGTTCACAATATTTTTGACAGCGCTGAAGTTTTGTCGACTAAAATAAATAGCAAATAATGTGAAAATATCGTTTGTACCATTTCCCGGCTGACTGTTGCAAGGCTGCGTCCATTAGGTACATCCATCACTTACCGAAACGAGACATGCTATCTCTTAAGTCCGCGTCATATTTCACATTATCCACATTCCTTTTACTGAGAAATATACCAATGATTGCAGGTCCATTATTATTTGTACTGTGTGGTAAAAAAAATAAATAATGCTGTTAAATATCAAGGTTTATTAAATATCAAGAAATGCTCTGAGAAGGATCTCTGAACACTCCTCTCAAGAACAAGTGAAGTACAGTTTCCGTCTTGCTGTAGGCCTACGTAAACACCAGACTTTTCTATTTTTCTAGAACCTAGATACATTCAGTTTTCAAAATGTATTTTCTTAGGCATAATATGTGGATGAAAGCTCATGATATATATGAGCTTTAAGAATGAGGCCAGAAGAGTAGCATTGACAAGTGTATCACCAGTAGTTCTTGAATAGCGGCCATAGCTTTTCTGATCTTTTTCTTGACTAATTCAAGATAAAGCGATTTTTTATGACTGAAGTGAATAGTTCACGATATTCTAACGTCTTCTGGTCTTTTTATTGCTGAATTCAAGATGGTTACGTTTTTGTGAATGAAGAAAATAGTTCACTATGTTCTAATGTCTTTGATCTATTTATTGCCTAATGCAAGGCAAAGCTGTTCTTTTGTGATTAAAGGGAATAAAAATTGATAATATTCTAATGTTATAATGTCGTTGGCATTTTATGCGCAAAAAATGTAACCGTGAAAAACTCGACAAAGTATCAGATATGGCATCGGTAATATATGGGAAATCAATGATCTGTTAACAAATTAACAAATTGAGTAGACGAGAATTAAACGAAAATCATCACATTTAATATTTGTTTCACACACACGCACGCACGCATGCACGCTTGTACGTACGCACACACACACACACACACACACACACACACACACACACACACACACACACACACACACACAACACACACACACACACCACACACACACACACACACACACACACACACACACAACACACACACACACACACACACACACACACACACACACAACACACACACACACACACACACACACCAAGACTAATCACATACATGACACACATATATAGGTACAGGTGCTCAGAAGGGGCAGAGGAAGACACACTATTATTATTCACGGAATATCTCCTCTAGCGGGTGTGGATTAGGCTCAAGACGGCCGAGGATTACATCCAATTATACCAGCTGCTTCGACCCAAAGCGAGGACGGGAGGGGTGGTTGCAGAGGGTCAGAGGTGCGGAGATCCTCTCTTTGATACAGGCTGAGAGGATTACCTGTGTGTGTGTGTGTGCGTGTGTGTGTGTGTGGTGTGTGGTGTGTGTGTGTGTGTGTGTGTGTGTGTGTGTGTGTTGTGTGTGTGTGTGTGTGTGTGGTGGGGGGGGGGGAGAGAGAAGAAGAGGGAGAGGAGAAAGGATGAGAGAGAAAGAGGGGGGAGGGAGGAGAGGAGAGAGAGGGAGAGAGAGAGAGAGAGAGAGAGAGAGAGAGAGAGAGAGAGAGAGAGAGAGAGAGAGAGAGAGAGAGAGAGAGAGAGAGAGAGAGAGAGAGAAAGAAATATGTGTGTGTAATCATTTCTTCCGGCTGAGGCGTAAAGACAAGACAGTGATATGATTGTCTTTCAGCGAGATTTGTGTTTACAACTTTAGTAGAACTGAGCACTTAATGGTAGGCATATCATCACAGTGCGCCCTTCTTAATTACCTTTATTGTACACTGTGTCCTTCAGGAACTCATAATCCTTCTATTCTAATGCACTGAACTTAAATATGCATGACCACTCGTCCTCCATATAAAACTGTCATGGTGCACATTTTTTGTTATTGTAGTGATGAATCCCTCAGTGTGCACTGGGTGATGGGTTGGATGAATGTCTGAAAATTGCGCATGTCGAAGTATTCAACGCAAACCGTCTGAGACCGATTACAGTGCAGTTGTATCATCGCCTCAGTGTGCCCGTACTTTATTATGTGTATTATAAAATGAAGGCGTTTATATGAAGCCATAAAAGCGTCTATAATCCACAACAATGGAGACTTTCTGTGTTAAGAATTATATTCCCTTTCCTTAACTCTACTAACACCATACTTCCTCAAGGCCAGACGTCTCTAGGATGGCACTTACGTCTGCATTATTTCATTTTCCTGCTGCCACAACAGTCGTGATTGCAACTCTACCGCTTAGGGACGCACAATCTTTGATACATTTCTTCTTTTACCCAAGGTCGGTTGATTGGTTAATTACTTTGCTTTGGGAGTCTAAAAGTCTGTTTGCTTTCCTTTTACTTTATCTAGGGGTCAAAATTCATTATGTAGTATTGTGACTATACAGGTGTTCATCATTGCTTTCCCTATTCGAAACTTTACTGTACTGACACTTGCTAGTAATAATGCTGATATCCAATATGCATAGTTATAATAACAATGACTAATAAGGTGTCCATTTTTACATGTAGATTTATGATTGAATAATATTTTCTTAGTTTCTGAAATCATACTCTGAAAAAATTGAAATTGACAGTAAAACAGTGATTCTTACATTTAAGTGAGTAATAATGATAAGAAAATAAATGTGAGACATTCCTACATTTAAAATATTCAAAAACACCTTTCTGTTCATCATGGTACTTGATTACTAAGTTACTAAGTACATGCTTCCAAGGTCAATACTATTTACCTCTCAAAAACATTAATTTAAAACCAGTAGTTTGTCATAATGCTTTATTTTTTATTATTCATATCCAATGAATGTTTCCTTTTTGAAGCTTATTTTCATATTGCAGTTGTCTCATTGCTTATACATGGTATATATTTCTTGCAAATTAATTGTTTAAGAATATTTTTGTATCATTTAAAGACACTGAGAATTAACTTAAGGAGATTGATATTATATATCACCTGTTTTTGGTCAATTACAATTTAATATTTTCTTGACCATCAAGAATATGTGTGAGGCAGTACAAAATATCCCAAAATAATTAAAAACTATAAAGTATCACACAAAGAATGGGGAAAATAATACAATTTATAAAATAAATATTGCTGTATTGGTCACAGATAATTGTTACATAAGTACACAAATGTAGATGATGATATCCAAAGTAGTAATGTATCTATTCTCTAATTTACTGTAACTGCCTTCAAAGTCTTCTTAGCAAAAAGAAAAGAGTAATGGAAATTAAAAAATATACATATAGAGTGAGAAGTTCATCAGACTTGGTACAGTCAAAATTACAACTGTTTAATAACTACAGTAGAATGAGCAAATCTGTCTCCTTTGTATCCTTTAGTAGGCAAGAAGACACAAGAAAGAGATGGTATTGAAATATGAGCAACATGTGAAAACAAAACCAAAAATACATGATTACAAGGAAGATACTTTCTTTATCTGAAAATATCTATGAATGACAATATACAAAACCAATACACGTTTTCCATTAAGGGGTATAACATTGCAGAATATGAAAACCCAGTCAGTACAAACAAATTTTTGTGGGGAGTAAAAAATATCTAAAAATAACTCAATTAGTGGGTAAAACATGGAATGAACTTTGATAACTGGATTACATTCAGACAACCTGCTTTGTTTCTCTTATCCTACTTACATCCACAGAACAAATGTGATAATAACAGTCTTAGATATAATAGGGTCATTTCTTTGTAAATCCAAAGCAATAGAAAAACATGATAACCTTAAAAGAGGATTATATTCCTGATTTGTCAAATAAATAAATAAAAAATTGGGGTGGCAGAATGAACATGAATTACTCTTTGGTATAAATAATCATAGTGTTTTTACTCTTAATTACGAGACTTTTGAACTTGGTCAAAAATTATCCATAAGCATTTGCTGGTTTGTCCAATGTAAGAAAAGGTTCATTGTGTTACAGGTTTATTTATCAAGCACTTATATTTTATAGATTCAAACTTTGATTTTAGTATTTCACATTTTACAGCCTAAGGACAAGTCGGACAGAGTTATCGCTATGAAACATAACGTGCTTACAATATAATGGCAGTTAAACATCTAACTTTTTTGAGTCTACACAGACTGACATGAAGATTTTTCTATACAGTAAACCTCATATTTTTCTCTTCTTCTTCTTCTTGTGATTATTAAAATGAAAAATAATCTTCATGGGGAAACAAGACCTTAACTTCTTTTTTTTCTTTTATTAAGTGAATATTAAATCAGTGTTACAAAAGGGAGTAGTAGTAGTAGAAGTAGAAAAAGAAAAAAGTTGAAGAAGAAGAAGAAATAGTAGAAGCAGAAGAAGAAAAAAATCTATCCTTTACAATCTGCCATATACTTGGTCCATATATTTTCCTTTTGCTAAAATAAACAAAAATAATAACACTGACAAGAAGTCCTATATTAATCTGAAATGGAAAAAAAAAAAAAAAAAAACGCCATGAAACAATCAATAGTACATGTAAATCTTATTGGGAATATGGGAAAAAAATTATGCTATCAAAGAATACAAGTAAAATAAACAAAAAAACAACACATAACTAAACATAATAATGCATATAAAATAAACATACCCTGAGTCAAATTACATGGCCACTCTAAACTCCTTCAAAGAAACAAATACCACAGGTTTAATAAACAAATGGACAGATTATGCTTTATGTACTGTATAAAAAACATGTCATATTCTCCCCCTACAAAATATATGTTCAAAATATTTCTGTCAAAGTATGCAATGTATAGAATATTAAGCATATTTAGTATATATACTACAGAATCTGTCCAGCATATATACCTAAATCAACTGATGAAGAGGAAAGGAAATCCACCGATACGGATCAAATTCAATATAAAATAATAATGATCACAACCTATAACATCTCTAGACTAAAAGTACATAGTTTCTGAATAGTTAATCAGAACATTTGTCTAATAACGCTGATGAAGGTCTCACAAAAATATAATACATATTCTATATCATGTGCAAAGTATTTGTTGGAAAAGTATATATATATATAAAAAAAAAGGACAAAGACAAAGATATTGAGTAAATAAAAATTAATTCATCTATCAATACCAGAAAAAAATAATTGGAAATCAACAGGAGCTTCTAGTTTTCCTATGTTACCAAGTCCGAGAAAATAAACTTCAGGAGAGTCACTGTAGCAATATAGCAATATAACAAAATGCTGTAGAAAAGGAGACACGAAAAAAGGAAAGAATGAAGAACTCAGCCACATACTATATAAAGCTATTTAAATGAATTACATGTGGAATGTCACTGACTATGAAAATGGTATTGATACAAAAAATGAGGATGTATGGTTGAAGGAAATCTTGTACGTCCCACTTTAGTACCCGCACAATCAAGAAGAGCGTATATTAGGAGAAAAGATAAATTAATAAGAATTAAATAAAATTAGGAAAAAATAATCCTTTTCTTTTCTTTTTTTCTCTTTGTTTCTATCCATAAAAAATAGCTGGAGGCAATCTCAGTCTAGCACCATTATGGGCTACAGGTGAGATGTTAAGATTCAATCTCATCAATCCTTTTTAACCCTAGTTATCTTAACAAATAATGAAAAGATGTTAGACAGAATTTCAGAGAAAAAAAGAAAAAGAAAAAATCTCCACAGTTCTAGGAATACCTGAAGATCTTTACATTCAAAACCATCTAGAGAAATTCCTTCAATCTTCTGTAATTATTTTCTGTACTAATCCTAAGGACATACAGACACAGCTTAAAAATGCTTTTTGGACCATTAGTTCCACATCAGTAATATATCCTCAGACATCTGAGATACACAGTCCTACAACAGGAAAAACAAACAAGTTTCTGTTGATGTATTGAGCTAAAACTGCATGCAACAGTGACTTTGAAATACATTTTCCTGCTTTCTAATAAATACGTGTTTGTTAGCATGTCATGAAATGAGTGCTGCTAACAAGACAAAATATTTAAGAATTTCTAACATTAATTCCAGAAAGATTAAGAAAGAGTGCAGTAACCCTCTTTCCCAAAATCTGCCTTCCATACTCTTAATTTACAACCATAAATCACATACATTGTCTCCCAAAGCATCAACTTTCACTGCTTACACTATCTTTCATTCTTGAGTGATGGCTGCATCACAGCATAACTTAATCTTTAATCTCAAATAATCTTAGTATTATGAGTGCCTATCACATTAGTATAGGTAGAAAAAAAGGTTTCATAAATATCTTCAGCAACCACTTAGCAGGATATTCTTATGCCAAAGCTTTTTTTCATTGTCCTGAAGCAACTGCACTTCTAGTGTATGAAATACACTGTGTATTCATCATGTTCCTGCCATGATTAACATGGGATTGAATGATTCTCAAAAGATGCCATTTCCTATAAGTGATGAAAATAAGCAGAAATGCAGAAAGAAAGATGTTGTTAAATGAA
>NW_020869529.1:954067-961567 GCF_003789085.1 Penaeus vannamei | reverse complement strand
CGCCCGATACATTACACGCTGCATCTTACCTCATCCCGCAACGCCTCGCCAAATACTTGGACAAACGCACCAATAAACGACTTTTGCACACAAAACGTCGTCGCAGGGACACTATTATCTCTCTCTCTCTCTCTCTCTCTCTCTCTCTCTCTCTCTCTCTCTCTCTCTCTCTCTCTCTCTCTCTCTCTCTCTCTCTCTCCTCTCTCTCTCTCTCTCTCTCTCTCATTCGTCTGTTCCAGTATATGTCACCCACCTGCTCCAATCATGAGGCCGCACCCAGGCAAACTTAAACACTCATAATTAACGCCGGTGCCACAAATTCTAAGACTGCACATCAGCACACCTCGTCAATATCAGCGGCGAAGTTATAAAAAGCCCTTAGACAATAACCGCTCTGTATGGTCTTAAACAACGATCGCTTGATGACGTCTGCATGGGAACCGGAAACACACCGAGCGTAACAATACTCCAAGCACAGTCTATGACGACTCACTTCAAAGGAAAAGCACTGTAACGGGACGCCGTGACAAAATAAAACTACAAAACGCACATCGACACATGAACACAACGGTCAAATGCAATGTAAGGAGCACCAACGTAACACCCTTAATGCATTAACACCATTTGCGAAAAAAAATACAAATTGTAAACAAAAGGAAATAAAGGCCGACAATCGACGCACTTGAAACAGAGGCAAGACAAACCTAAACGTCTTCTGAGTGGGAGACGTTACATAAAAAAAAAAAAAAAACGGTCTACTTTCCTTAAAGCTGATTTACCATATCTTTTTTGGGCGATTCTTGCCTACCATCCTCGTTTCATCAACTAGCTCGGTCATTTCAAGCAAAGAATAATGAAAAAAAGTGGATTTTATTGAAAGCGAAAGAGATTAGAGCGATGGGCAAATGACGTAAGAGGCAGCATCACCCCCCCCCCCCCCCCCCGCACCTCTATCCCGTGCTCGCCTACTACACATACACACCTACACATCTGCCACCGTAACCTACCACTCTCCCTCACCCTGGTCTCCCCCCCTCTTACTCCCCCCACTCTCTCTCTCTCTCTCTCTCTCTCTCTCTCTCTCTCTCTCTCTCTCTCTCTCTCTCTCTCTCTCTCTCTCTCTCTCTCTCTCTCTCTTTCCCATTACTAGGACACTCCACTCTCCCATTAATATGTTTTTCTCTTTTCCTCTCCCTGCAGTTTTCTCTCCCCTATGGCTCTTCTCTCTCCCTCCTATCTCACTCTCCTTGCATCTCCCTCTCTCCTCTATCGCCCATCTCTCCTCTCTCTCCCTATTCTCCTCTCTCTCTCTTTACCCTCTCCCTCTCCCTCTTCCTCTCTCTCTTACCCT
Organism: Penaeus vannamei; assembly: GCF_003789085.1. Lineage (NCBI taxonomy): Eukaryota > Metazoa > Arthropoda > Malacostraca > Decapoda > Penaeidae > Penaeus > Penaeus vannamei. The sequence continues at coordinate 960,216 of NW_020869529.1, read as the reverse complement.
CTTCCTCCCCCCTCTCTCTACCCTCTCCTCTTCCTCTTCCTCTCTCTCCTCTTACCCTCTCCCTCTACCCTCTCCTTCCTCTTCCTCTCTCTCTCTTACCTCTCCCTTCCTCTTCCTCTCTCTCTCTTTATCTTCCTCTTCCTCTTCCTCTCTCTCTCTTACCCTCCTCTCTACCCTCTCCCTCTTCCTCTTCTCTCCCTCTCTCTCTCTCTCTCTCTCTTACCCTCTCCCTCTTCCTCTTCCTCTCTCTCTCTTACCCTCTCCCTCTTCCTCTTCCTCTCTCTCTCTCTTAACCTCTCCCTCTTCCTCTTCCTCTCTCTCTCTTAAACCTCTCCTCTTCCTCTTCCTCTCTCTCTCTTTACCCTCCCCTCTTCTCTCTCTCTCTCTACCCTCTCCCTCTTCCTCTTCCTCTTCCTCTCTCTCTCTTACCCTCTCCCTCTTCCTCTCTCTCTCTTACCCTCTCCCTCTTCCTCTTCCCTCTCCTCTCTCTTACTCCTCTCCTCTCTCTCTCACCCTTCTTCCTCTTCCTCTCTCTCTTACCCTCTCCCTCTTCCTCTCTCTTCCCCTTCTCTCTTCTCTCTCTCTCTCTCCGGCTCTCCTCTTCCTCTTCCTCTCTCTCTCTCACCCTCTCCCTCTTCCTCTTCCTCTCTCTCTCTCTCACCTTCCCTCCCTCCTCTCTCCCTCTCCTCTCTCTCTCTCTCTCTCTCTCTCCTCTTCTTCCCTCCCTCTCTCTCTTCTCTTCCCTCTCCCTCTCTCCCTCTCTCTCTCTCTCTCTCTTACCCTCTCCTCTCTCTCCCTCCTTCTCCCTCTCTCTCTCTCTTACCTTCTTTTCTTTCTTACCCTCTTCTCTCTCTTCCTCCCCCTCCTCCTCTCTCTCCCCTCTCTCCCTCTCCCTCTCTCTCTCTCCCTCTCTCCTCTCCCCCTCCCCTCTCTCTCCCTCCCTCTTTCCCTCTCCTCTCTCTTACCCTCTTCTTCTCTCTTCCTCTCCTTCTCTCCTCTCTCTTACCCTCTTCCTCTCCTCTCTCTCTCTCTCTCTCTCTATCACCTTTCTTCTTTCTCTCTACCCTCTTCTTCCCTCTTACCCTCTCTCTCCCTCTCCCTCTTCCTCTCCTCTCTCTCTTCTCTCCTCTTCACCCTTTCTCTTTCTCTCTCTCATCACCCTCACCCTCACCCTCTTCCTTCTCCTTCTCCCTCTCTCTCTCTCTCATCCCCTCTCCTCTTTACACATACACAACACATCTGCCACCGTAACCACGTCACTCTCCCTCTCACTCCTGCTCCCCCCCTCTCTTATTCCTGCCTCCACCTCTCCTCTCTTCTGCTCCCCTCTCCTCTCCTCTCTCTGTCCTTTCTCTTTCCCATACTAGGACACTCTTTCACTCTCTATTAATATAATGTTTTTCTTCTTTTCCTCTCCCTGCAGTTTTCTCTCGCCTATGGCTCTTCTCTCTCCCCCCTATCACTCTCTTACCCTCTTCCTCTTTCTCTCTCTCTCTCATCACCTCTTCCTCTTTCTCTTCTCTTCACCCTCTTCCTCTTTCTCTTTCTCGCATCACCCCTCTTCCTCTTTCTCTCTCTCTCTTACCCTCTTCTCTCCTTCTTCTCTCGCTCTCGCTCTTACCCTTCTCTTCCTCTTCATCTCCTTTCTCTTCTCTCTCTCTCTCTCTCTCTCACCCTCTTCCTCTTTCTCTCTCTCATCACCCTCTTCCTCTCTCTCTCTTTCATCACCCTCTTCTCTATCTCTCTTTCATCACCCTCTTCCTCTCTCTCTCTCTCATCACCCTTTCTTCCTCTCTCTCTCTCTCTCATCACCCTCTTCCTCTCTCTCCTCTCTCTCTTCCCTCTCTCTCTCTCTCTCATCACCCTCTTTCCTCTTCCTCTTTCTTCATCACCCTCTCCTCTTTCTCTTTCTCTCATCACCCTCTTCCCCCTCTTATCAACCTCTTCCCCTTTCTCTCTCTCTCTCATCAGCCTCTTCCTCTTTCTCTCTCTCTCTCATCACCTCTTCTCTCTCTCTCTCTCTCATCACCCTCTTCCTCTTCCTCTTTTCTCTCATCACCCTCTTCCTCTTTTCTCTTTCTCTTCACCTCTTCCCCTTTCTCTTATCAACCTCTTCCCTTTCTCTCTCTCTCTCATCAGCCTCTTCTCTTCTCTCTCTCTCTCTCTCTTCATCAGCCTTTCCTCTTTCTCTCTCTCTCATCAGCCTCTTCCTCTTTCTCTCTCTCTCTCATCAGCCTCTTCCTCTTTCTCTCTCTCTTCACCTCTTCCTCTTCTCTCTCTCTTCACCCTCTTCTCTTTCTCTCTCTCTTCTCTCTACCCTCTTCCTCTTTCTCTCTCTCTTCACCCTCTTCTTCTCCCTCCCCCATCGCCATCCTCTCTTTCTCCTTATCACTCTCCCTCTCTCAATCCTACCTGCCATTTTCCCCTCTCCCACTAAGACTAAGATTCAACAAATTAGCATGCTAATCCTCACCAGTTTTCCAATTTCAACAACGGCCATGTCAGCGAATAAATGAGAAGTGCAAGAGTACAAAGCTCCTAACCATGAGTCCATCACTCCTCACTACCTCATCTGGACACAATATGCTATGCTTAAAGTCAACCACGGCAATGAGTCTGGATGCTATTTGGACCGTCACCGAAACTTAACACTACTTAGCACATGCAATCTACATGCTGGGAGGAATACTGCATAATTCTAATGATTTATTACTTGTGGGGCTGCCAATGCTTAAAAGGGAAATCATTCAGTTACCTGCATGTAAGTTAAATGCTCACCTTCCATTTCCTTTGATTCTTCACAAAAAATAGATTATTAGCCATCTTGAGGAATTCCCATGCACTTATGGATGTTTTGGTTTAACAACAAAATGTTCTTATAAAAGGTGTGAGGACACCAGCTTAAGATCGGCACCAATGGTATGGGTACTTTGTACAGGCCTGAGCTTCATTTTAAAGCAGTATTTCACATAAAGAAGGAAGGTGGGCAGGAAAACAATTTTATCATATTCAAAAATAAATATTCTAAATATCAGCTATCTAAGCCTAAGCCTCCATGTTTATGTCTGTAATTATATGTTCATCTAGCTATCACATCTAATGTTGTGACTCTTGTAAAACATTCACCCTGTAACAAGTTGAAATTATCTTGATCAGAATCAGTGATGCCTACACATAAAACAGAATCACTCACACAGGTCACCACTAATCATCTTAATTGTTATTATCATATGACATGTAAAAATAAGAGCAGTTTCAGTGCACAACATCACATGTTTACATGGACATGGTTAAATAGATTTAACCACCCAAAACTACCTTCAATTCTCTCAGTCAGGGCAAAGTATAACAACACCCTCAGCTTTTTTGAGTCTTAGATCTAAATACACTTATCAGCATTTTATATACACATATACATACATATGTATATATATATATAATATATACACAAATATACACACAACTTATAGATGTGCCAACTTGATAATTATTGCAAAAAATAATTTGGGGCATAAACATGATAGTTGGGTAGACTGAACAAGTTATGTGTATAAATGTGTGATATGCCTGAGCAAACATAAGAGATCGTGTTATCAACACATAATATAAGATACATTAAAAATAAAGGAAAATGATAACAATTAGATATACTGTTCATTATCCAGAATAGAACTACATGAAAACAGAGGACACAACTAATATAATGCCTATAAAGAATGCCTTAAACATCTGTTTATGCACAAAGTCTGTGGATCTGTATATAATTTCGCAGCCTCCATGCCTCACGCTTAGGCAAGGATCTAAAAACCTCCAAGATAGAGCTTGAATAAATAATCATATACAAGGGTTATTTCTATTTCAGTGCATTCTTTCAAAGAACCATATCAATATGGAGTCACCTCACAAAGATAAAATATATCTAATCTCAAAAAGCTATCAATTGCCTACCTCTTTACATGATTTAACTACATATTTACAGACCTATCTGTTCCTTAATTTAGTTTCCAATGAAAAAACATGGAAAACATTACTAAATGACAAACACAAATACACTCAAATTCACCTCAGTATCCTTGAACATGCTCCTATTCACCATTGTTTTTCTTATCTCATCTAATATATTCTAACACATTCCAGATGCAAAAGATGGTTTGCTTGTTTCCCTATAAATTAATAACACATGTCACTTCTATTTTTTTAACCTCTGCCAAATGGAAGTTGTCATCTGGTATAGAATGAGCCACATTTACCTATCAGTATATGCATACATTTACCAACACAAATGAACTGGTTCATTACCAGGATTACACCAGAAGTTTGACAGGTCTTGATTAAAACTTATGGCTAGGATGCATATAGCCCCAAAACCAACTGAACAAATTTTGGTGTTGATTGGGATAGATGAGTAGATGTTGGGATAGAGTAAGAATAGATCAAGGGTAGAATCACTGTAAACATAATCACTGAGGTCTGTGCTTTTCTCAATACTTTCTAGTTCTTTAATGGTTCATGCACATCACAACTCTATGTGTAAATAAAGGTACCACCAAAAAAATATCAGACTAGAAAATGAATGAATTAATAAAACAGAAGGTCAATCACAAAAACAGAATACTGAAACAGGCAAATATCCTAGATCTTTCTCCCTAATCTATCCAAACATGACATTATTCATCTTCACATCCAGATCCTAAACAGATGATCTCACAAAACATGAAAAAGCTAATTCATCAAAATGCTTCCACCATAACAAGTGTGCATACTTTCCCAGTTAAAAACAAATATATCATCAGAGTATCCAGCCTTTCCTTGTTAAAAATTGCAAAATCTTATAAGTGAATTTCAGCAGTCTTAAAAAAGGGACATGTTTACTTATGATAAACATTTATGCTTTGTTTCTCACAGTCAGCATCTGTTGCCTTCATTCTAAAAATAAATGTTGGATTTGCAATTAGAGATCAACTCATCCTATTACCAACACTCCAGTATTAACTGCACACCATTTTGATTAGCCAAATTTAAAATAATTGCCCTGAGACACACCTCCTTGTCTTAAAAGAAAAAAATATCTTTCACAAAACAAGGATTTATGACTACTTCATGATAATCACCATCAAGGCCTAATTCAATTTCAAAATGATCATGGCTCATATCAACAATGTCAGTAATAGCCAGGACAAGAACACTGGAAACCATTTAACCAATTCATACATAACCACATGGCCACAAGGAAGTGCTTTTAGCCTTGTGAAAACCGACCTTCCAACACGTGTTCCCATAAAAAATTCTCTGCTTGATAAGCAATCAAGTGCCCGCATGGACTCTCAGATAAGCTTTGAATTGTTATCTATTATCCAGCATGAGAATAGGCCTACAAGCAAAAAAATACCTTATCTACAGTGTGTGTTCTACTGCAAAGAACCCATCCTTTCGAGGAAACACTTATGAAATAATTAAATAATTCAAATCAGGTTTATAATTAATAATCCCATATTTCTATTTCCTAGAAAGAAACACCATAAACCAATTTCTATCATTACCCCCAAGGCAAGATGTCAAATTCCTACAATTAAAACGAATGCTAACCCTAACAAGACTCCTACTTAAAAACAAAGACATTGCAAGACAATTACATGAAATGTAGCACCTTTGGACACACTGTTCCTTGAGAACTTTTAATACAAAATTCGTAATATAAATGGTTGTAAAGAGTTTCAGGTGTCATATTTCTATTTTCGATGTTTACTTCTTCGGCAAAGCAATAAACGGATGAAAATTATTGCAATCGCACTTTTACTTTTTGTTTTGTTTTTTTGTTTTAAATCGCTTCCTTTTTCGCTTTCAGGATGTTTTCTGACATTTGACATAATATTTTTTTTTTTTTTTAGTAAACTCGTGTTTTCCAGTATCTTTGTAATAAGTCGATCTGGCAAATGAAGTAAACTCCGAGTGATCCATCATAACGAAATGCTGTCATGTAGAACGAAAATTAAAAATCTCTAGAAAAACGAGAAGAAAGGAGAAAAAAGTCGACAAAACTCAAAAGCGAGAGAAAAAAAATCACAGTTTTCTCTTTTTAAAAAAACCCGGTAACCCCTACATTCCTCCCACAAATCGTCTAAGCAAGTGTAAAAAATACACAGAATAAG
>NW_020869529.1:934067-944067 GCF_003789085.1 Penaeus vannamei | reverse complement strand
AACATTGCTTTTCTTTCTTTATGTGTCAAGATAACATGCATGTATATAAAGGTGTCTTTTCCACAGAGTAGATAAAATTTCTGTATTTATTTTTGTAAGCAGTACTTCTGGATATTATTTTTCAATTATTATATTTAAGATATATAACAAAATAGTGCTATATCTATTATTCTTTATAACTTTTCTTAAATGGAATATATCAACCCATTGGATCCAGTTGCTTCACGGTTGTCACATGGCCCAAGATATGGGCATTAGGCTTACGTGAGCGGCTGCTCTGATGGGTGTGCGGCTTGTAGGCTGGATCATAAATCACTGCAAAAATAATATCACAAATCAGCATTTTCATATTTTTGTAATTTTTTTTATATATTTACATAATATTCAGTTTTCTGTAATACACTGGTTACAGTAGCCAGGATTAGGATGATAAATATGGAAATGGCATCCTCCCTGGAGCTGGTACTCTTCCAGTCATGACTCATGGACATTACATTCCACACTCGTGTATTGATGAATATATTACAAAAGCCCCTTTCTAATGCCAAATGAGTTTAATAACCCTTGAAGAGGTTTGTGAGTCATGAGTTTTTCCCATCACCCTGGCCAACAACCAAAATGCTCACATCAGCAAATTCACATCAGCCTGGCCTTTATACAGATTTTCCTATAATTGCATGTTCATGTCACCCACCCCTCATTAAATTTTTTCATGGCTAGATGGTCACATCATCTGGATCATGGGGGTTAATACAAAACATACTTGGTATTATGGGATTCATAGGTAGTAATCTTAACAAGAATAAGGTATAAGAATATCTTCAACTTAGATTTGACATGCCCTTTGTCTGACAACCAGACATAACCAGATTTAACCCCTCTTTGTGTATGTGTATTTGTTAATTGGTGTGTTTTGTCACAGCAGTGTATGTGCATGTGAGAAAGTGTGAGATGATTGTTACTGGTAATGTAGAGTAGTATTACAATTCATAATGTCAGTTGCAGGTTCTCTAAAGTACTGACCCGTAACTATTGGTGGGATCCTCTAGGGGGATGATAAATTTTTGGGGGGGTTCAAAAGGCTGTCATTAAGGTGTATGGGTCTAGGGGGTGGTTTATAAATATTAGAAGTTAGCCAGAATCACATAGTTTGATGAGACTGTTATGTTGTCTGTCAGGAATAAAATACTACCTTGAAATTAAGTGACTGAAGCATCCAAATATTATTTCTTTTTCCAGCTTTGTTCGGTGGTTGAAGCATTTTTACTTAGTTTCCCAATGTCATACATGGTTGAAAGTGGTTTTATCATTGCTAAAATATGATTCTACTTAGTTTTTTTTTATACACTGAAATTGATCTATTGGTTTTCCATTCATTTATCCTTAACTCTAGTTTTTTTTTTGTACACTGAAATTGATCTATTGGTTTTCCATTCATTTATCCTTAACTCATGGGTAAGTTTCAAAAAAATACAATTGAAATGAGGAATTGTATCAGCTTATTCCAAAATAACTTTAGTAAAGGGTTATTTTTTGTGAATATAGAAATAAAGATTGGTTAGATATTTGCATCATGTTACCCCTAATATATGATATTTTGTATGAGTTGTTGTAAATCTGTCATATAAAACCGATGTTCAAAAGCAAACAGCAGTGTAATGGCTTCCATTTAGCATCTTCATGTTCTTCTTCAGATTTAGCCGAGCGGTGGAACAGCTGTGCACGATTCAGCTGCCTACAACATGGGATCACTGTGCACACCAGCTTTGAGATGGTGCCTCCTTTCCCAAGATTCCTCCCAAATGTACAAATGAAGCGGGAGGGCTTTGTGGTGCTTAATGCTGGCAATTTTATCCACGTGTTGAATGTTAATCTCGAAAACATGGACAGAAAGATGAAGGAGGTAGAGACAGAAATATTAGGTATGAGAATCAATGAGATAAGTTCTGTGGAGAGAGATGAGGAGGAGGAGAGTGATGATGAGAGAGAGCAAGGGAAAATTAAAGAAAATAGGGCCTCTTCAGGTAAGCAGTACTGTGGATCAAGCCTCAGATCAGGCAAAGAGTTCAATGTGATGGACAGCTCAAGCAGTGATGTTGACCTGGAGGCAGATGGTCGGAGTAGTTGTGAGGAAGAAGAAGGAACTCACATTGAAAAGGATCTAAGCAGTATTGAGTCTAGTACAAGTAGTCTGAAAGTTACGTTGAACACTGGGAGTATGTGTGGGTGCAGTAGTTCAATGAGTGATAAAGACAGAGAATGGGAAATTCTGATTGGAAGTGTAGCACCAAGAAATGATGAGAGGGCAAGAACTGAGGGTTGTAATAACATTCATAGGATGTGTGAAAATTATCAAAGGGGCAGTACCATGGAGGGTCAGGGTATGTCTCATAGACTTGACATCAATGACTGTGATAAAAGTCCTGGCAGTTGTTTAGATCAAGACGATGGTGCCACAGCTGTCCAGGGCATCGTTCGTAATCTCTCGCTCAAAGATTTTCAATTGCCTGATGATTCTCCATACCATTTTTATGGAGAAAGTGACACTTTTAACGATAATGACTCAGACGACTCAACCAGGTGCTCGCATATAAGTGAAGATTCTCGCCTGGGCCGCTCAGATCTCAGGGACACAGTGAGCATTAGTGATAGGTGTAAGAATGGAACAAATTGCTGTGGAAATAATATAAAGGCCGATGATTGTGCCTTTAATACTCAACAACAGGGTAGAATGGTACTTAGAAGTTCAAGTGAAAGTTCCTATGGGGAGAAGACACCAGTGAAACTCGCAGAAAAAGAATATGAATTCATAGATGAAATTACGGACTCCCGACATGAAAAACTTAGTGTGTTCAGACGAAGGCGACTGGCCGACAAGAAGTACGAATTCTCAGATGAGAACATAGAGAATGTTCCTCAAAAGTACAGCAGTTTCAGAAACCAGAGTCGGAGATTGATCATGAGTCCCTCTCGGTCACCACGGTTCCGCTCAATGGGTGTGCCATTGTCCGAATTATCCATAGAATTGGGTGAGTCATCCGGCTTCATAAGATCCATGTACGAAAAGCTTCTAAGTCCAACCTCGGGTAGTGGCTCTCCCAGCGATGTACTCAGACCCATCAACCAGAATATCACTAGTCCCATCCTATCGCCTCGAGATGATCGCTGGAGAGAAGAAATTGATCGATTAGAAAAGGTAAAATCAGGAGTTTTTTGTAGTATGCATGCATTACCTAGATTGGGATTTTCTTTTCTTTCCTTTTTCATTTTGTAGAATAGCAGTCATTTGCTACATAAAGCCATGATGGTACTTGAATAAGATTATTGATTTATAATTTGACATACTATGTACTTGATATGGTAATTGGTTTGCAGAAAAAAACATGGTTAAAAATTTAAATGTTCAAGTACCTACCTTGACTATATGCCCTCCTTCAGTCACACTGACCATGGATGAAATTCACACAAAAAAAACCTTGTTTCAGTCATATTTTAAAAACTTAACTACTGGAAAACACCAATCTTGGCAACCAAAGCTTTAATTTTAGCATATCTTACAACATTATATTTATAATTATTTGGTGAATATGAAATTACCCTATGTCCATTTCCACTGAAGTTTTGAACGTGAAAAGTATGTTTATTCTAGAGGAAATGAAGGAAGCATATCTACCATTTTCAAAGAAAAGGTTAATCTTAAAATTTGTCATAAAATGTATTAGTTTCCGCATGATCAGTCATAAGCAGAGGGCACTGTGATTTTTCTTCAGAGTATTTTCATCTGCATTTCATTATACCTTGGAATGTCAAAGTAGATAGCTATGAAATAGTAGAACAAGAGAAGCAAGAGACCTTTACCCTCTCAGTTTGTTATTTTATTGTAGAACCAATATTTGTAACATCAGTTTCATTATATATAATATATATATATATATATATATATATATATATATATATATATCTATATATATATATATATATATATATATATACATATATATATATATATATATATATATATATATATATATATATATATATATATATATATATATATATATATATATATATATATACATATATATACATATATAATAGATGATTTGCAGATTTACAACTTGTATTTATATTTTTGATGGTTTCTGATACCCTTTCCAGACAGACAGACAATTTCACCCACCATTCCATGCATCCCTTATTTTGATTTTTTTTTTCCTTTTTTCTTTCATTTACACAGGGTACACTTTTCAACTTAGATGCTCAGTAACTTTTAGCTGTCATGCATTTTCTGCATTATAAAATCAATCTCATTGAAATAATAAAGACCTAATTTACCCCTGGTTAATTTTCAGCTGGGAAGCGCATGGGGGGGGGGGGATAAAGGATTTTATTTTCAGATAAAAACTGTATCATCCCCATTGACAAAAGTTTGCCAGCTTTTAGGTCATTATATATGAATTCCACCAGAGTCCACAAGGAATCCATCTCAAAACTGGCTGAAATTCTACTGAACATATCTGATATGAATAATGAAGACTTTTTTAAGCATCAGTCCTAAAGACCTTTCAAAGTATGGGTCTTCAAAAAAGAGAAGGAAAAAAGAGAGAGGCACCCAGTAGTCAATCAGTACTGTTAATTCATAGGAGGTTTTGAAGGCAAATTGGTACAGGTATCCGAGCAACCAGAATCTGTTGAGAAGTGATCGATGCTGGTTGCTTGTGTACTTTTCCTTACATCAGAATTATATATGGATAGGAATGTTGCAAACGTTTTTTGCTATAGAAATGGTATTGTCACATATTAAGAATTGGCATTTACCAAAGCAACTAAGTTTTCTAATTTAAAAATCTTTAATTATGCCTCTACATAGTCTAAATATTTTTCAAAGCAAAATTTATTAAAGCTTTACAGAAAGCTATGCTTTACAATAGATATAGAACTATTAGGTAAGTCAAAGAGGTAGACAAATTTGGACAATCTAAACTATAGCAAAGTATGGTTCAGGATATCTGGCACTGTTGATCTTCCATAGATGCATGAAATGGACAAAATTCAAAGAATACTCCCTAGAAATAGCAGTGAATTGAAATGGAAAAAGCATGTATTCACTGGTATTTTTTTATGATTATAGCTGTTAAAGAGATCTAAATTGATCATTTCTGATAATCATATGTCGAGACATTTATTATAGCCATTTTTAAAGCTTTCTTGGAAATGTTCAGCAGTTGCATCATGGTGATAGACAAGTAAAGCTGTGTTGTCTGCTTTTCTGAAAAAGGTATAACACCATTTGTAAAGAAATAAAATTAAAAAAGATGTGTGATTCACTCTCTTTATCCTGGGTATGGATTAATATGTAAACCATTAAATGAAAGCAAGATACTAGTTAGGGAAACAAAGTCAAAGCAGAATTTGCAAAATTATGAAACAAAATTGTTCACATTTAGTCATAGTAACTACCAATAGATTGTCAAATTTACAGTACCCCTGAGAGAGCATCTAAGCAGTAGCTCAGATAAATGATGGCGAAGTCTTGTGAATAGGCCATTGCCCTTTGGGGAAAAACTACATGACATTACACTCTCTCCTTGCATTTCTGGTGTAAAGGCAAAATGGATTATAACTTGGAAAGGTGCCCTATCTTGAATATTTATGAGCACATGAAGGCTGTGATAAATGTCCAGTTTTTGCTAAACACATAGATACTAGTATACTATATTAACTAAGTGCAAAAGATTCTTTTCATTCTTAGCTTAGTTCCTGACACAGGAATGAATCAATATACAAAAAAAAAAAACCATAATTAAAAGGCCAAAAACTTAAAAAATATGAGATAGCCCATTTCTGATCACAGATCCTGCTAGATTGGCTCTCATATTACCCAGGTATCAGTTTTCTGCATTAAACTCTGGATTCTCTGTCAGCATATTTGCTTCCAACCCCCATTTAGATTAATGTTGGCGATTCATAAGACACAGGTGAAACCTAAAATTTTGCATCTTCATTATTCATAAAGAGGTATTCTTTGTATAATTTAAGCCAGTTCTGTGATGGATCCTAAAGTTCTTTTGAGTTCATATGGAATGACCCCTGTGTATTTAAACATACTCAATAGAGTCAAGATGTAGAGTGGTTTTTGAAATTAATCTTTAGTCCTTAATTCAGCATTATCATCACTGACTTGAACTAAATAAATGTTGGTTTGCAACAGAATATATGATATGTAATTTTATAGCCAATTGTATATTAACCTGTGAAAGTGCAATAGTTTGATGAAAACCATTGTTAGACATATCTTATATACAGAACAAGTATCCTTAAAAATAAGGAAATTTATAAAAACAAAATGGGTTTCTCAGATAATTTCAACATATCATATAAGAAGTTGATGTTCCAGTAAAATTACTTGTTGCACTTGCTAAGGAAAACTGAATTTTCACTTCTTATATGATTTCATGTTACTTTGAGAATTATATCATGAACTTAAGTCTTTAAGGATACTGGTTCTGTATATAATTCTCAAAGTAACTTATGAAATCATATAAGTTATATGAATTCAGTTTTCTTTAACAAGCGCATCAAGTAATTTTATTGGAACATGAATTTCTTATATGATATGTTGAGTGTTGTTCGAGAACTCCATTTTGTATCCATATATTTCCTTACTTATTTATTTACTTATTTATTTATTTACTTTTTTACTTTTTTCTCTTTTGGTGGGGAGGGGTGTCTTCTTCCTTGCTGAAATCCTTAGGTGTTAAGAAAATTACCTGTACCATAGGAGTAAGTAGAAAGTTGAAATTCAAAAATCTGTGGATGGAGGGTGTATAAAAAGTTATGAAGATATAGGTGATGAGTATAATTGTATGATTTAGAATCACTTTCTTGGTAAGGGATTTAGAAGGGCGTTAATGTTATTTGTTTTGAATATTGTTGTTTTGATGATGATGATGATGATGATTTTCTATTATGCTTTTGTATCCATTAACTTTCTTAATGCTTATGATATTGATATTATTTTTATTACTTGTTTTTTATATTATTTCATCTTCTGTGTTATTTTATTACTCCGCAGTTGACCATTTACTGTATGATATGATTATCACCACATTATTTTTCATTCATTCATTCACTGTTCCTGTAAGTACTCTCTGTGTTATTGCTATACATGCTAATTAAAATGTAAAGTAAACCTTTATGCAAAATGAGAAAATAAAAATGAGGCCTCTTTCCAATCCTTAACCCTTCACAATTGCATTGATTGCAGTTTCAGTCGTCTTTGTACCTGACTAAAAAAAAAAAAAAGTCCTGAAAATTTTTGATAAGGATGATTATATCTGTACACGTTTAGAATTTGAAAATTTCTTGGTGTGAATGTCTCAAAAATCTTCCATACATGGTCAAAAGAGTTAGTAGAGGAGAAGAAGCAGAACACAGTTAGATTAGTGCTGAAAAGTTCCCCGTGGAATAAGATTCGCAGGAAGATTAGGTGGAGTCAAGTAACCTTGACATAAACTAGCCTCTTTAAGGACTTGAGGATTTTGAAAGATCTCATGTCGGATTTTACTTAGTTCTGTCTTCGTTTTTCTTTCCTTCCTTTTTTGGAAATTATTTACTCTACATCTCAGTGAATAAGAACAGAAGGATCCCAGATTTATTTATTCAATTCTTGTCTTCAAGTACTTGGTTGCCTTATGATTTACTGGAATTTGTATATCAAACAGGGAATGTATAAGCCTCAGTTTGACTGTTAATCACCATACAATCTTTTAAAAAAATATGTAATTATGTATATATATTCTTGCATTATTCTTGCTTTAACCCAATAATAGTGGGAGGCCCCTTAGCCATGCCAAAAAAACATGTGAGGGTGCATGCTGAGTCAGCTGCTTAAGGGGAAATGTCAGAAGCATTAAGCATAAACTTACCCAGCTCTCTATAGTCTTTGCTGCTGTATAAGAAATTTTTTAGGTATTGTGGCTATAAAGAGGATTTAAGCAAACTTTTAAGGGGCCATTTCTCCTTAATAAATGAAGCTAGGGCCATCATCCTGGCATTAGGGAAAGGCCAGGGGTGTCAATGGGGGGCATAAGAATATTGTTTGGCCTCCACAAGGCTCCTCCACCCCAAGGCAAAGGATATTTTTTTTTTTATTAGTCTTGATTTTTTTTTTTTTTTCCAAAATTATAGATGCATATTGTTGTTTATAGCTTGAAAATGCCCCTAGAATAGGTTATTTTTCATTTCTTTTTTCATAGGGTGGGGGGGGGCTTAGGAGACAAGGACTGGGCCACAATGCTGAGAATCTCAGCCCTCGACTCAAATAATTTTGCACAGTCTTTTCCCCCTCCTGCTTTTTTGTTTCCATCCCTTCTCCAACCCCTTCTACTATCCACTTCCTAAGGTGTGAGAGCCGTGCTGAATAAATGAAAGGCTGACTTTGTGCCAGTCCTGAATGGCCTGAGGGATCCATGGGCACGGTATTCCCCTGATTTAGTTGTCTAGACCTTGCCCCTCAAAGGGACCCTGAGGGCAGGCTGTTTCTTTCCCCAATATAGTCTATAGACTTACCATGGCCAATAATGAAAATGTTATACCCTTGTTAGGGTATGGCTTGCCCCTTCATCAAAGCCCCACCAATTCAAACTCTCCAAGCTCCCTGACCCCAGGCTCTCCTTTGACCACAACTCTGAACACTGTAACTACTACCCATTCCTCAATGCTTGCTAGTACATTACCTACCCAAGTTAAGACTCAGTCTCCAGGACACATTCCTGCTCTCCCAACTTCATCAACTTCATCACCTCTACCCCCAAAACTTTCTTCATCAATCACCCCATCCTCCCTTATTACTACTTTACAGCCTTATAGTCCACCTCTCTGTAATACTAACTCCATCAACAATATTCCCTCTTCCACACATCCCTGTCCTTCTACCACCCTTGTCTCTACAAATATCATATACTCCCAGCCAAATGGGACCAATTTTTTGTGATTCCTCCCCATAGCTCCTTACTCTGACAACACTTCTCTTTCAGCAATGTCTCCAAAAAACAAGTAGGCAAAGTGTCTTTCCTTAACTGACCTGATTCTTCCTGTCTTGTTACAGTTACATCCAAAACTCAAGCTATATCATTATCAACTCTAACTGATCTCTCTGGCAAACCCATTCCTGCCTCCAACCCTCAATACTTGTACCAGAACGGTCTCTATCTCCCCAGAAAACTGCCCTATCTATAACAAAAATTGGTCAGATTGTGGAAAAGACTTACTTGTCTGCCTCACAGACTATGATTTAATATCAGTACAGTGCTACTCCATTCCTCCTAGGGGTCATTGTAAGAACCCCACCAACATTACCAAAATTACTTTCTGTAGACATGAACTTCCCTTTGATATTTACATTGGTGGAGAATCCCTCCCAGCCCAAACATATTAACCTCCTCAATGTCAAAACTGTTGGCGTTTAGGACATCCTGCCAAACACTGCCGTTCCACAGCCCAATGCCTTCTATGTGCCCAACCTGATCATAACTGATCAAACTGCTCTGCACAGTCATGCACATGTGCTAACTGCGGCTTCCCCCGTAATGTACTTTATAGGGGCTGCCCCACTTACAAGATTGTGTCTGAGGTGGCAACTCTCAGATGCAGACATGGTCTCACACTGTGTGAAGCCAGACAGGAAGTACGTTGATGAGGTTTTTCTCATACTCCCTACTCCCGTAATGTTGCTCGCTCTGCCCCTCCCCCTCCCTCCCAAGATGTTCCTACACCCTCCCCAATACCTAACCCTCCTGCATCTCACTTCCCCACTTCTGCCTCCTACCTTCCCCAGTCAAATTATTTTGCCACTGTAAATCCACACTCCAATCTCTACTGCAGCCCAAACACCTTCCCCTCTCCCTCCCCGCACTACCCGCAGCAGACAAAATGTTCCCTTCTTCTTCTTCTACCACACACTCACCTCTACCTACCTTTGCCTCTACTCCTCAGACAC
>NW_020869529.1:899067-921567 GCF_003789085.1 Penaeus vannamei | reverse complement strand
CTCTGTGCTTGTTCAGGCAGCAACCATGGTCAAGGGGCTTGGCAAGACAGTTCGATCTCCACTCAGTTCTCTTACTCGAAAGCAATACAAAACTACAGCAACATTCATTTTCAATATGGATACCAAGCAGTATTATCTTGTAGATAAGGAACCATTACTTGAAGAAGATCCATACAGGTAAAACCAAGCTTTGATGATATTGTTTTGTATTTATATTGTATTATTTTGCTTACTAATATAGAACATTATTAATTTGAAAGTGATAGAAAAGTGATGGAAATCAACACTTTATATGACTATACACTGACATAACATACAGATCTATTTATATGTAAAAATTTTTTGATCATTCATAGCCTAGAGAATATGGAGGGAGATGTAGGTGATGAGAGATGGTGGCAGAGTGCACGACAAACAGCTCGCCAGTTACGAACTCAGTGGGCTGTACCAACAGATTATTATTCAAGTGTAAAAGTTTTAACCAATGAACCACTTTTAAAAGGTGAGTCTGCATTTTTTAAATGTCACTGATATCAGAAATCTGTATGTATATATTGATACTTTTCTCTGATGTTTTGTTTGAATAATACACTAGAAAGTTACATTATTTGTGAATGTTTTTGAATGGTATTATTAACTAATATGTTCTACACAGGTAAATCACTGAACCACATAATGGAAGGACAGCACCTGGTAGCATTAGTACTTGGTCCACACCAGCAAGGACTATGAGATAACCCAACTTTATCAACATGTATTTTCAACTTGAGCAAGAGTGTATGACATTGCTGAACATATGCTTCCTCTTCCACAATTTAGGTTTTTCACATTGCCATTTTTTTGCTCTGATAAGGAAGCTGAATGCTTAATCTTCTTTTAATGCCAACACTGTGATTTGGACTAGCATATACCAACTTGTTCTTTGGGATATCATGCATTTTAGCCATTGCTGCCTTTTTTCATGGTAGGATGTTGAGAACAAGGCACTCTCTCCTATTGTGCTAATAACTTGGACCTGCAAAGTAAACTGTTAGCAAACAAGAAGAATCAGGATAATAGACTTCACTGATTTCACAGTACATACTTGTGACTAGTTCATTTCATGAAATATTAGAAGAAAAGCTCTCCAAGCAACTTGGGTTGTATCCATTCAGATTTGTACATTGAATACTTTACCATAAATTCATGCGTAGCTTCAGATTTAAGTCAGATTTGATAATAGAATGATGGCAGCCACTGGAGCTATGAAGTTTTTCAAGGGAGTTGACTTAGGGGCATTTTTAATGAAAGGAGATCTAAGAAATGATTTTGAGTCTGGAAAAGAAGTTGATATGATTTACATTTCAGGTGATTTAACGAGTTTAATACCACAGCTTGACGTGATTTAGGTTTATTTAATCTAGAAGCCAATCTCAGGTTATTTGTTCTCTCTTGACATTGTGATTTAGTTTTCCTTTTTTGCTTGATAAGTGCCTTTTATCACTTCAATGGTGGATGTTTTGTGTCATATTCAAATGCAACACATTAGTGATAAACCTGCAAAGAAGGTTGGTAGGTTTTCTGGGTTAACAAGTTTTATTGTTCAGAACTATTATTTTATCCAGTTTATGGACTGTATAGTGAGTTCATTCTGTCATTGTCTTTTGTCTTAATTATGATCCTATTTATTTCTTTAAAATGACGATAATTGATATTGTTATCATTTGATGCTCCTGATGCTGCTGTACAAGTCTTCAAAGTAGAATGTTGCTACATGATAGCTTAGTATTGTGAAAGATGAATTTAGCAATATATGGTATGCGGCATTTATAAGCAAATGCAACATAGGATGGCTAAGTTATAGCTCTTCTAAATCAGGGATCCCTCGTCACAAGCAGCATAAAGCATTGCTGCTCTCTGTAGGGAAGGGAAATTATCAGTGTTCTTGTGTGTAGAATATTGTTTATAGCATGTGAGTTTTTTTATGATCTGTTTTCAATAGCAGGAGCAAAAAAGTATTTTGGATTCAATCTGTCTTTCAAATTTGTTCACTTTCGTTTTCATATTTTCTCTCTCCTGCTCTTCTGATTTTGCCCTGTTTCCCTCTTTCATTTACTTTTATTTCCTTCTGAAGAAGAAAGAGCAGCTAACAGTAAGACCTCAGGGCATTTCATAAACAGGGATTTTCATTTAACAACATCTTTCTTTCTGCATTTCTGCTTATTTTCATCACTTATAGGAAATGGCATCTTTTGAGAATCATTCAATCCCATGTTAATCATGGCAGGAACATGATGAATACACAGTGTATTTCATACACTAGAAGTGCAGTTGCTTCAGGACAATGAAAAAAAGCTTTGGCATAAGAATATCCTGCTAAGTGGTTGCTGAAGATATTTATGAAACCTTTTTTTCTACCTATACTAATGTGATAGGCACTCATAATACTAAGATTATTTGAGATTAAAGATTAAGTTATGCTGTGATGCAGCCATCACTCAAGAATGAAAGATAGTGTAAGCAGTGAAAGTTGATGCTTTGGGAGACAATGTATGTGATTTATGGTTGTAAATTAAGAGTATGGAAGGCAGATTTTGGGAAAGAGGGTTACTGCACTCTTTCTTAATCTTTCTGGAATTAATGTTAGAAATTCTTAAATATTTTGTCTTGTTAGCAGCACTCATTTCATGACATGCTAACAAACACGTATTTATTAGAAAGCAGGAAAATGTATTTCAAAGTCACTGTTGCATGCAGTTTTAGCTCAATACATCAACAGAAACTTGTTTGTTTTTCCTGTTGTAGGACTGTGTATCTCAGATGTCTGAGGATATATTACTGATGTGGAACTAATGGTCCAAAAAGCATTTTTAAGCTGTGTCTGTATGTCCTTAGGATTAGTACAGAAAATAATTACAGAAGATTGAAGGAATTTCTCTAGATGGTTTTGAATGTAAAGATCTTCAGGTATTCCTAGAACTGTGGAGATTTTTTCTTTTTCTTTTTTTCTCTGAAATTCTGTCTAACATCTTTTCATTATTTGTTAAGATAACTAGGGTTAAAAAGGATTGATGAGATTGAATCTTAACATCTCACCTGTAGCCCATAATGGTGCTAGACTGAGATTGCCTCCAGCTATTTTTTATGGATAGAAACAAAGAGAAAAAAAGAAAAGAAAAGGATTATTTTTTCCTAATTTTATTTAATTCTTATTAATTTATCTTTTCTCCTAATATACGCTCTTCTTGATTGTGCGGGTACTAAAGTGGGACGTACAAGATTTCCTTCAACCATACATCCTCATTTTTTGTATCAATACCATTTTCATAGTCAGTGACATTCCACATGTAATTCATTTAAATAGCTTTATATAGTATGTGGCTGAGTTCTTCATTCTTTCCTTTTTTCGTGTCTCCTTTTCTACAGCATTTTGTTATATTGCTATATTGCTACAGTGACTCTCCTGAAGTTTATTTTCTCGGACTTGGTAACATAGGAAAACTAGAAGCTCCTGTTGATTTCCAATTATTTTTTTCTGGTATTGATAGATGAATTAATTTTTATTTACTCAATATCTTTGTCTTTGTCCTTTTTTTTTATATATATATACTTTTCCAACAAATACTTTGCACATGATATAGAAATATGTATTATATTTTGTGAGACCTTCATCAGCGTTATTAGACAAATGTTCTGATTAACTATTCAGAAACTATGTACTTTTAGTCTAGAGATGTTATAGGTTGTGATCATTATTATTTTATATTGAATTTGATCCGTATCGGTGGATTTCCTTTCCTCTTCATCAGTTGATTTAGGTATATATGCTGGACAGATTCTGTAGTATATATACTAAATATGCTTAATATTCTATACATTGCATACTTTGACAGAAATATTTTGAACATATATTTTGTAGGGGGAGAATATGACATGTTTTTTATACAGTACATAAAGCATAATCTGTCCATTTGTTTATTAAACCTGTGGTATTTGTTTCTTTGAAGGAGTTTAGAGTGGCCATGTAATTTGACTCAGGGTATGTTTATTTTATATGCATTATTATGTTTAGTTATGTGTTGTTTTTTTGTTTATTTTACTTGTATTCTTTGATAGCATAATTTTTTTCCCATATTCCCAATAAGATTTACATGTACTATTGATTGTTTCATGGCGTTTTTTTTTTTTTTTCCATTTCAGATTAATATAGGACTTCTTGTCAGTGTTATTATTTTTGTTTATTTTAGCAAAAGGAAAATATATGGACCAAGTATATGGCAGATTGTAAAGGATAGATTTTTTTCTTCTTCTGC
Organism: Penaeus vannamei; assembly: GCF_003789085.1. Lineage (NCBI taxonomy): Eukaryota > Metazoa > Arthropoda > Malacostraca > Decapoda > Penaeidae > Penaeus > Penaeus vannamei. The sequence goes on along the minus strand of NW_020869529.1, from coordinate 917,275 downwards.
TTCTACTATTTCTTCTTCTTCTTCAACTTTTTTCTTTTTCTACTTCTACTACTACTACTCCCTTTTGTAACACTGATTTAATATTCACTTAATAAAAGAAAAAAAAGAAGTTAAGGTCTTGTTTCCCCATGAAGATTATTTTTCATTTTAATAATCACAAGAAGAAGAAGAAGAGAAAAATATGAGGTTTACTGTATAGAAAAATCTTCATGTCAGTCTGTGTAGACTCAAAAAAGTTAGATGTTTAACTGCCATTATATTGTAAGCACGTTATGTTTCATAGCGATAACTCTGTCCGACTTGTCCTTAGGCTGTAAAATGTGAAATACTAAAATCAAAGTTTGAATCTATAAAATATAAGTGCTTGATAAATAAACCTGTAACACAATGAACCTTTTCTTACATTGGACAAACCAGCAAATGCTTATGGATAATTTTTGACCAAGTTCAAAAGTCTCGTAATTAAGAGTAAAAACACTATGATTATTTATACCAAAGAGTAATTCATGTTCATTCTGCCACCCCAATTTTTTATTTATTTATTTGACAAATCAGGAATATAATCCTCTTTTAAGGTTATCATGTTTTTCTATTGCTTTGGATTTACAAAGAAATGACCCTATTATATCTAAGACTGTTATTATCACATTTGTTCTGTGGATGTAAGTAGGATAAGAGAAACAAAGCAGGTTGTCTGAATGTAATCCAGTTATCAAAGTTCATTCCATGTTTTACCCACTAATTGAGTTATTTTTAGATATTTTTTACTCCCCACAAAAATTTGTTTGTACTGACTGGGTTTTCATATTCTGCAATGTTATACCCCTTAATGGAAAACGTGTATTGGTTTTGTATATTGTCATTCATAGATATTTTCAGATAAAGAAAGTATCTTCCTTGTAATCATGTATTTTTGGTTTTGTTTTCACATGTTGCTCATATTTCAATACCATCTCTTTCTTGTGTCTTCTTGCCTACTAAAGGATACAAAGGAGACAGATTTGCTCATTCTACTGTAGTTATTAAACAGTTGTAATTTTGACTGTACCAAGTCTGATGAACTTCTCACTCTATATGTATATTTTTTAATTTCCATTACTCTTTTCTTTTTGCTAAGAAGACTTTGAAGGCAGTTACAGTAAATTAGAGAATAGATACATTACTACTTTGGATATCATCATCTACATTTGTGTACTTATGTAACAATTATCTGTGACCAATACAGCAATATTTATTTTATAAATTGTATTATTTTCCCCATTCTTTGTGTGATACTTTATAGTTTTAATTATTTTGGGATATTTTGTACTGCCTCACACATATTCTTGATGGTCAAGAAATATTGAAATTGTAATTGACCAAAAACAGGTGATATATAATATCAATCTCCTTAAGTTAATTCTCAGTGTCTTTAAATGATACAAAAATATTCTTAAACAATTAATTTGCAAGAAATATATACCATGTATAAGCAATGAGACAACTGCAATATGAAAATAAGCTTCAAAAAGGAAACATTCATTGGATATGAATAATAAAAAAATAAAGCATTATGACAAACTACTGGTTTTAAATTAATGTTTTTGAGAGGTAAATAGTATTGACCTTGGAAGCATGTACTTAGTAACTTAGTAATCAAGTACCATGATGAACAGAAAGGTGTTTTTGAATATTTTAAATGTAGGAATGTCTAACACTTATTTTCTTATCATTATTACTTACTTAAATGTAAGAATCACTGTTTTACTGTCAATTTCATATTTTTTCAGAGTATGATTTCAGAAAGCTAAGAAAATATTATTCCAATCATAAATCTACATGTAAAAATGGACACCTTATTAGTCATTGTTATTATAACTATGCATATTGGATATCAGCATTATTACTAGCAAGTGTCAGTACAGTAAAGTTTCGAATAGGGAAAGCAATGATGAACACCTGTATAGTCACAATACTACATAATGAATTTTGACCCCTAGATAAAGTAAAAGGAAAGCAAACAGACTTTTAGACTCCCAAAGCAAAGTAATTAACCAATCAACCGACCTTGGGTAAAAGAAGAAATGTATCAAAGATTGTGCGTCCCTAAGCGGTAGAGTTGCAATCACGACTGTTGTGGCAGCAGGAAAATGAAATAATGCAGACGTAAGTGCCATCCTAGAGACGTCTGGCCTTGAGGAAGTATGGTGGTTACTAGAGTTAAGGAAAGGGAATATAATTCTTAACACAGAAAGTCTCCATTGTTGTGGATTATAGACGCTTTTATGGCTTCATATAAACGCCTTCATTTTATAATACACAGATAATAAAGTACGGGCACACTGAGGCGATGATACAACTGCACTGTAATCGGTCTCAGACGGTTTGCGTTGAATACTTCGACATGCGCAATTTTCAGACATTCATACAACCCCATCACCCAGTGCACACTGAGGGATTCATCACTACAATAACAAAAAATGTGCACCATGACAGTTTTATATGGAGGACGAGTGGTCATGCATATTTAAGTTCAGTGCATTAGAATAGAAGGATTATGGGTTCCTGAAGGACACAGTGTACAATAAAGGTAATTAAGAAGGGCGCACTGTGATGATATGCCTACCATTAAGTGCTCAGTTCTACTAAAGTTGTAAACACAAATCTCTGCTGAAAGACAATCATATCACTGTCTTGTCTTTACGCCTCAGCCGGAAGAAATGATTACACACACATATTTTCTTCTCTCTCTCTCTCTCTCTCTCTCTCTCTCTCTCTCTCTCTCTCTTCTCTCTCTCTCTCTCTCTCTCTCTCTCTCTCTCTCTCTCTCTCTCACTCTACTCCCTCCCTCTCTCTCTTCTCCTTCTCTTTCTCACTCACACACACACACACACACACACACCACACACACACACACACACACACACACACACACACACACACACACACAACACACACACACAAGGTAATCCTCAGCCTGTATCAAAGAGAGGATCTCCGCACCTCTGACCCTCTGCAACCACCCCCCTCCCGTCCTCGCTTTGGGTCGAAGCAGCTGGTATAATTGGATGTAATCCTCGGCCGTCTTGAGCCTAATCCACACCCGCGAGAGGAGATATTCCGTGAATAATAATAGTGTGTCTTCCTCTGCCCCTTCTGAGCACCTGTACCTATATATGTGTGTCATGTATGTGATAGTCTTGGTGTGAGTGGTGTGTGTGTGTGTGTGTGTGTGTGTGTGTGTGTGTGTGTGTGTGTGTGTGTGTGTGTGTGTGTGTGTGTGTGTGTGTGTGTGTGTGTGTGTGTGTGTGTGTGTGTGTGTGGTGTGTGTGTGCGTAGTGCAAAGTGTGCGGATGTATCTGATTGCCGAGTTTTTCACGGTTACATTTTTTGCGCATAAAATGCCAACGACATTATAACATTAGAATATAATCAATTTTTATTCCCTTTAATCACAAAAGAACAGCTTTGCCTTGCATTAGGCAATAAATAGATCAAAGACATTAGAACATAGTGAACTATTTTCTTCATTCACAAAAACGTAACCATCTTGAATTCAGCAAAAAACCAGAAGACGTTAGAATATCGTGAACCATTCACTTCAGTCATAAAAAATCGCTTTATCTTGAATTAGTCAAGAAAAAGATCAGAAAAGCTATGGCCGCTATTCAAGAACTACTGGTGATACACTTGTCAATGCTACTCTTCTGGCCTCATTCTTAAAGCTCATATATATCATGAGCTTTCACCCACATATTATGCCTAAGAAAATACATTTTGAAAACTGAATGTATCTTGGTTCTAGAAAAATAGAGAAGTCTGGTGTTTACGTAGGCCTAGAGCAAGACGGAAACTGTACTTCACTTGTTCTTGAGAGGAGTGTTCAGAGATCCCTCTATTTCTTGATATTTAATAAACCTTGATATTTAACAGCATTATTAATTTTGTTTACCCCACGGTACAAATAATAATGGACCTGCAATCATTGGTATATTTCTCAGTAAAAGGAATGTGGATAATGTGAAATATGACGCGGACTTAAGAGATAGCATGTCTAGTTTCGGTAAGTGATGGATGTACCTAATGGACGCAGCCTTGCAACAGTCAGCCGGGAAATGGTACAAATGAAAAATTCACATTATTTGCTATTTATTTTAGTAGACAAAACTTCAGCGCTGTCAAAAATATTGTGAACTGTACAATAAACCCTTAGAAATGTTCTATAAATGAGGGAAATTGGAAAAAAAGAACACCAAATGCATGGGAACCGTGTTCAACATGGCATATCCCAGCATGCCATCTGAGAATCATAATCGACAGCGGTCATTTTCTCATCATATTCTCCTTATTGTGCTTATCTTCAAGGCGGAAACCCACTAACTCACGTGCATAGTTCCTTTGTGCATATTCGCTCCTCACGGGTGTGGCAGAAAATATGTATTATACAAAAAAGTCAAGTAAAAGTAAAGGCAATTTTTTGCATGTTTATTTGTTGTCAGATCTAGTATGTTTCTAATTGTCAATAAGTCTTGTAGACCAAATGTAATCACTGCAGTTAAAATTTTATTGACACAATGGTTATTCGGCCAGTTTGTTAAAATTGTGCGAGGCCCGACCTAAATTCATATATACGGACATGCATAAACAGAAATAAATGCATATCTGTTTATCTATCTGATAGATATACATTTATCTATCTATCAGGTAGACATGCATGTCTTGACTAATAAATATGTATTTCTTTCTGTGTATATACATGTTCGTATAAAATATTGATAGCGTCGGGTTTCACAGTTACAACAAACTGGCCGAAAAGTGGAGATTTTTTTTTTTTTTTTTTTTTTTTTTTTTTTTTTTTTTTGTCATTCGCCTTGCGTTCGGATGTCTTTCAACCTCCACACCCCGACCAAAAGGGTATAGTCACAGCATTTCAAAACCATCCTCAAAGAGGCTTTTGACACTCATTTTCAGCATGATGGTTTTTAAACATCCCTGATAGCCCAAATATAAAATCCCACGCATGGGGGGAGCGGGTAATAATAATGTAACAGATGGATGACCCCGCGGCAGGAAGAGAGGAGGGTCAGGCTGAGGCCACGGCTTGCGAAGTAACTTCCGGTTAAATAACACGTCCTGGGTCATATGTCATTTTGTAACACAAGATGTAGTACTGTCACAGGAGCCTATGTTGATTTCCTTAACTTCATTTCACATATTTGTGCTCGTGTTATTTTTTGTATGTATGTTTACTTTCGAAGGAGTTTTATTGGGCAGGTGTAAATGAAAAGAACAAAAAAGGTTGATCATATTCACAAAGCACCCGTAACTTTTGTGGCGTCATCAAAATAAACAGACGCCATGACACCTCCTCGAGTTGCTACTGAACTATCCTTACCCGACCGTTACCCCGAATGGCTGTCCTTCCTAACCTTGAGCAGGATCTTAACTCACGGTCCGAGACCAATCAGACTACCGGGAATTCGCGGATGATAGACATAAACCAATAACTGTCCCAACGAAATATCAAGAAAATGATTTGTAAAACAAGTAATGGAGGAAAAATTATTAAAATACAACAGGAAACACGTGATCCTTCCCTGTCCGAGCTACTTTGGATCATCAACTACAATAAACATTTGACCATTCTGCAATCCAGTCATGATATCAAGAAAGCTCGTATAGTTCGCATATATTCGGGGTCTGGGGGCATCCTTGAAAAGTCTTAAAATGTCATGATGTTTTGGAAATGTGTGTACATATATATATATATATATATATATATATATATATATATATATATATATATATATATATATATTATGAACAAATATGAAACAAATATCCTCTGAGAAATGAACAAATATGAAACATTCTCAGAGGATAGGGGCTTCATCAAATCGAGTAAATGGGAGATATTTTTAATATCATTTTATTTGTTCAAGAAAAACGGTAATAACTGTAGAAACGGAAGACAACTGCTGTCTCTAATTCCCGAGACAGGTGACGTGTTTATGCAGTTTGATTTCCTCCGCAACACTTCCCATTCCCTCTTAGTGTGATCTATTCGCCCAAACATTTTTCATCAGATGTAGGAGACATGCCTTGCTTGGCCACCGAAGGACCTCCAGGTGGCTTTCGTCATGGAACCACTTCGTCATTGCCCTAGACGTATGTGTAAGGCACGAATGCAGAATACGGTTGCTTCTCGAAAGGGCCAAGACATGGTGCGTACCGATGGGAGAATTTATTTTTAACAATTAGATTTATTTGTCTAACTTGCAACCCCCCTGTTTCAGTGTGTTCACCAACTTATTGCAGGAAGATCTATTTCACATACGACATGTCACGCGGCCACTGCTCGCCGTCTCATGTATAATGTGTTTATCATATGCAAAAGGTAAATAATGATATAGAATCCGAACATGAAATATGTTTTGGGCAGTGTCTAAACATATCTATATCACAATTTGAACGAAATCAATCTGTGAAGAAATTAAAAATGGTTAATCACATTTACATCTTTTGTCTCATCCAGCAAAGGAGCTTCAAGTTCACAGTGTACATTTTAAAAGCCCTTGGCCTTTGCTGATCGACGCGACCGTTTACTTAAGGGTCGTGTGCAAAAATCATTTTGGCGCGCAATCTATCCGAGAGGCCGTGTAAAATTCACGTGGCTCCAGGTCTTAAAAAGCAAGTTGTATGAGTCTTAAAAAAAGTCTTAAAAGGGTCTTAAATTTCATCAGCTTATACCTGCAAATTCCCTGATATTTATAGTATGTAAATATGTATGACGAGATCTTATGTTGATTATGTGGTAATTACTATAAGATGAAAAGGTAAATACATATAAAATCATTATTAGTATATTTCTTAAAATAATTTGGTAATTGAATGATAAGACCACTATATATCATGTAAATATGTATTATGAAATCGTGATTTTTTTTTTACCCCATTACACATTAGGACACAGGTACTCAGTCACTGTTTGTAAATCTCCAACAGGACCACAATATTTTAATGAATTAATTTCCTTGAGGATAGTCATTAAAAGTGTAGCACTATGGATCGGATACGAGTAAACATTAAATTTATCTGCTGGATATGAGTAACCATTACTTATCTGTTGAGTACGAGTAAACATTAACATATATCGAGCCTACTGAATACGGGTAAACATTAAAATTGATCTATCGGATACGAATAACCGTTACAATATATCGAAAGTGCATACGATTCAGTCTTTGAAATATGTTCATAAATTCTAACTTCAGAAATGCTTACGGTTATGAACCCCCAACAAATTCTTCCTTACCGTTAAAAAGAATTCGGTGAAAGAGAAACCAGGGAAATGGCCACTACTGTAAAATACCATACTGATCATCAGAAATTTTCATTGATGTGAAAAAATGACATTTCTTGCACTTTGCTAACTCTTGAACATAGGCACAAAGGATGTGTCAGCTAGTCTAGACATTGATAATAATCACTGGCGATTCCAAAATCTACTTTTCATAAAATTCATAGATGAAATCAAGTCATAACAGTAAGTGCAGACAAACATTTCAGAACAACTTTATGCAAGCTAAGGTAAGCAGAAGCAGCTAGTGCGAAGGGGTCAGAGTGGGCTATCTCATGCATTTAACCGCTCTCTTGTTTTGTTTCGACGAAAACGAGGGGAAAAACAGGTATAACTATAGTAAAGAGCAGCTAAGTGATAACCAAGTGATAATAATCGCTGGCCTCCTTTTAATGGTAAATTAGTGTCCCGAGAGAGAGAGAGAGAGGGAGAGGGAGAGGGAAGAGGGAGAGGAGAGAGGGAGAGAGGGAGAGAGGGAGAGAGAGAGAGAGAGAGAGAGAGAGAGAGAGAGAGAGAGAGAGAGAGAGAGAGAGAGAGAGAGAGAGAGAGAGAGAGAGAGAGAGAGAGAAAAGAGAAAGAGAAAGAAGGAGAAGAGAGAGAAAGAAGAGAAGAGAGAGAGAGAGGAGAGAGAGAGAGAGAGAGGAGCGAGAGAGAGAGAGAGAGAGAGAGAGAGAGAGAGAGAGAGAGAGAGAGAGAGAGAGAGAGAGAGAGAGAGAGAGAGAGAGAGAGAAAGAAAGAGAAAGAAAGAGAGAGAAAGAGAGAGAGAGAGAGAGAAGAGAAAGAGAGAGAGAGAGAGAGAGAGAGAGAGACAGAGACAGAGAAAGAAGAGGGGTCCATATAAATGCTCTCGGTGGTCTAGATTTGTACTGCGGTCTCCTATTGAGCGCCATGACACGAGAGTAGTGGCACCCAACCCAAGTAAGGATCGTTGAAGTGTCTTGAAAAATAGAATATTCGACAGCTGGATATGAAAGTAAAAGTTAACTCTTTAAGCACGTTGAAGAGAAGCAGTATGAGTGAAAATTAAATATCCAATTATCTTAATTAAACGCGTTAGCAACTAAAATTAGCTGTGTTTCTCCGACAGTTGATATTCACATCACCTAAAGAAACATTGAACGTTTTGCTCCATGTATGGCACTTGTTGCAGATGGCTTCTAAATGGATGAATTAATAAATAGCAAAATATTTTCTAACTTCTACAAGTACACAGATGTAGTGTGTTTGAAAGTACATGTGATCCAGATTCTCGTCCCATGAGAGATGTGGAATGTACTCAGGGAAGGCAAGTCACCTGTCCTGAAAAAAAAAAAGTCACCTGATTAAAAAAAAAAAAATAACAATAATGGCATGGCCCATTGAGGTGGTTATATAGTGGACGTATGTTGACGCTGAGTATATCTGCTGAGAAACTTGTGCGAAGATCAGTGACCTCGTCAAACGCTGCTTTTCCAGTGACTCATCACTGTGTCAGGACCGACCCCCCAGGCTTATCACGTGCCAACCTCTGACATCCTGCGAGGGGCTTCGAGGACTGCGCTAGGACCTGTTCGTGGTTTATCAGGGTGTCAGGATCTTAGGCTTTAAAATATTTTCATTATCATGAAATTTATCTATCTTTTAAACTTATCTTATCTATCATTTTCATCATAGATACAAATGCCATTATTATGATTACACACTTTTTTTACTAACATTAGTGTTGACGCTTATTAGCCGCAGTGTTAGTCTAAATGTGCTATTCCTTCTTAGAATTGCTGTTAGTACAATTATTGTGCTGTCGGCCAAGTGGACAGCTGTGCAATCCAGGGGGAGGAATGGTTGGTACACTTGGCAAGAGGTCCAAGTGAATCTAGGGAGATGTTATTTTATTATTTAATCAGTAAAGTGTGTAGAGATTCCTTTTCCACCTAACATTGAATCTGTTACAGTTTATGAGTTAAATTTATGGTGTTACAATATAGTAAGTCATTCCTTTTTGGTTGCTAGAGATTGATCTTGGTTTGATCACACAGGGGAAGAAATAATAGTTTCTGTTCACACATACACCCACACAACACACGCACACGCACGCAAACACCCACACCCACGCAACATGCAACACCCGCACAACCCCCCTCCACCACACACATCCCACACAACACACACACACACCACAACACACACACTACGCACACACACACACACACACACACACACACACACACACACACACAACACACACACACACAGACACACACGACACAATATATGTGCGTTCGCCAGTGTGTGTTAGCGCCATATCGAATCCCGAGCTGGAACGTTCCCACAAAGCGGTCTGACCTGCTATTAGATCACATCCATCAGCTGTTAATCGCCACAAACGTTTGCGTCCGCGATTCACTTACAGATGTGTTAAGGTAATTAGAGAGTGTGCCGGTCGGTGTTCCTCTCCTTGCTTATAATTAAACAATATCTGGAACTTAATTTCCAAGGGGGCACTAACGTTTTTTTTTTTAACTGTAAATCGGTATTTTGCATAGATCGGAATGTATATATATAACCGTGACTGATTTTCCTTCAAACATCAGTGAAAGAGGGAGAGGGGGAGAGAAAGGGGAAGCGGGGGAAGAGTAAGAGGGAGAAGGGAAAAGGAGGATGGAAGGGGAGAGAAGAGGGAGAACGGGAGAGAATGAGGGAGAGGGGGAGAGAAAAAGGAAGAAGGAGAGAGGGGGAGACTGTGTAAGAGAGGGTGAGATTGAGTGAGTGATTGAGTGAGAGAGAGGAGAGAGAGAGAGAGAGAGAGAGAGAGAGAGAGAGAGAGAGAGAGAGAGAGAGAAGAGAGAGAGAGAGAGAGAGAGAGAGAGAGAGAGAGAGTAAACAGTGTGAGTCATGGCGTGAAACGATGAAATAAATTCTCTAAATTTTCTACCTATTCAAAACCTATGGACTACCCTTATCTTTTACTATATCACATGTGTGTGTGTGTGTGATGCGCTGTTTTCAATTTTGGAATAATCTTATAAGAGAATCTCGTTTTTTGTGTGTCTAATAGTCATATAACAGTGTTTCATTGTCGCAATCTTATTCAAGATGTAGTTAGATGACAGAAAAATACTTTATATTTCGGTTCCTGAAATAAATCTATTGTATAGAATACAATTTCTATATCCTATCCCCTCTATTCATTTATTCAGAGCTATTCTGTTCTCTTTTCCTATCAAACTTTATTACTAACAAAACAAACACACACAGCATACCCACTAGAGCGCTAAATCACTGAGTATGCTTCCGGAGACAGTTGTTTAAGATTGTTTGTTGCGTGTGTGCATTATGTTGCAAATCTATTATGTTCTTATATGACAATCATTTAAATCAACAGATTTTAAGGGCACACACACACACAATTTACGCTCATAATTTTTGTATATTCTTTTTCGGTTATATAGACACACCCACACACCCACACAGCACATGTGATATCTAATTGGAATATATTATGAGTAGTCAGTGATATTTGTGAACAATATTAATCAAGCGTTGACTAGTCTCATCACACACACACACAACAACTCAGCAATAAGTAGATAAGATGGCATGCACTACACACACACACACATGACACAACATGTAATAACAAAGGACTCGCTGTGTGATTTAACATATGAAGTGTAGTCATAATCTTAGAGTCACATGGTATATATAATATATAATATATATTATATATAATATATATATATATTATATGTTATATAATATGTTATATTATATATTGTAATATATTAATGTATATATTATATTATATGTATATTATATGTAGAATATATATGTATATTATATACATACATATACTATATCATGTGCATCACCTAATATATACATATATATATAGATATATACAAAATTATATTAATATATTATAGTAGTTACTTATATCATATATATAATAGTTATATTATATATATTAAATATATAATTATATATGTACACACACACAAATGATAAGATATGATTTATGTGTTATGTGTGAGTTGTGTCCACAAAGTTGGTCTACATTATGTTTAAGCGAGTGTGTGATTTATTGTGAGAGTATGTTCTGAGCATTAGCTGGTGGTCATCACCAACAACACACACATCTATTACAGCACAGTGGTTAGTATCTTGTGCGTAGGTAGGTGCATATTAACACAAACATCACACACCACGAAGAAGCACACAACACAGTGAAAATTTGGGTACATCACACTGTCGTATACACACACACATATACACGAAATATAGACATCCTATTCGAAGGGTGGAGGCTGGAAGTATTCGTGTCATTTCTAGTTCGTTGTTTGTTAAATTTTTTACTGTGTTATTGAGTACTTAGTTATTTTGAAAATTGATGTGTGATGTATGAAGTGGATATTATTATATGGAGTGTTACACATGATCCGTATTCATGTAATATTAGACTATTCACACACACATTGATAATAGTATCCTTATTGAATGGATCCTGCTAGATATTCACACACACACACAGAGCACTACCATAGCCACACATTTGACAAAGCTGTAATCGGAGTAGATACTGCTAAATATGATTTGTAAGAGCGATAAAGTAAGTTAAATGATCGTTGATTTGATTGATGCTCCGTAAGGCAGTAGTTAGACATACAGCACACACAGTCACACACAAGATACGACACAAGGACACACACAGCACACACATCATGAGGTCGGAGTAGTCTACACACACACTACACACACACACACACAGCATATAATAGTTCTGGTTAGAATATATATAGTTATATATACAATATAATATTATATAGTAAATGTCAGTATATATATATATATATGTATATATATATTATATCACATCAGGTATATGAAATTGTATGTTAGATTACTTATCCACACGAAATGGGAGTATAGATGATTGATCTTCACAGAACTAGACACATTAAGATAATGCTATGTACGCGTACAAAAAATTGAATATATGCAATGTGTGTATATATGATATATATATAATAAATATAATATATTATATTTATATATTATCTATAAAATATATATAGCATATCTGATATAATATATGATATTATATATAACTATAAATATATTATTATATATAGTATATATTATATCATTACACGAGTTTTTCCACACAAATTGAATATATGAATGTGTGTATATATATACTATATATTAATATATATATACTATTATATATATATATAATATAATATAGTATATAATATATATATATATTATATAATATATAATAACTGAATACATGCGTGTAATGTAATGTTGTAGTATCTATATATAATATATATTATAAATATATATAATATATGATATATATATATAGTATCTATATATAAATATATATGATATTGTGTGTGTGTGTGTGTGTGTGTGTGGTGTGTGTGTGTGTGTGTGTGTGTGTGTGTGTGTGTGTGTGTGTGTGTTGTATGTGTGTTGTGATGTGTGTGTGTGTGTTTGGTATGTATAACATATATTTCTACATACTATACATAGCATCCATATATGTATCAGCATGAGTATACTATATATTATAATAATATTATTAATATATATATAAATATTTTATATATTAATATAATATATAATTGAACATATGCATGTGTGTATAATATGAATTATATATATATACTATATATATATATATACGTATATATATAATATTATAATATTATATAATAGATATATATATATATATATATATATATATATATATATAATATAGTATACAATTTAATAGCATGCCGTGTATAATATTACATGAGCATAATATAAATAATAGTATAATATATATATAATATATATATATATATAGTATTTATAATATATATATTAATGTGTGGTGTGTGTTGTGTGTGTGTGTGTGTGTGTGTGGTGTGGTTGTGTGTGTTGTGTGTGTGTGTGTGTGTGTGTGTGCGTGTGATGTGTTGTATGTGTGTGTGTAGTGTGTGTGTGTGTGTGGTGTGTGTGTTAAGCATAGATATAACATATATGAATATATTGCTATGTGTGTTATATATATTTAACATATAAATATATATGTAAATCAACACAGTTTATCATCGCATAGTTTGGTGATTTAGGTGGAATTTGTTGTTTTTAGATTTGATCTTAATGTTGTCATATAATTGCTGAGCTCATGAGTTGTTAGAGAGTTAGTATTTTGAGGCGTAGTGCATATCTGTTCATCGTTGATCGGTGGGACATTTCTTAGTTAGTAGTGTATACACACACACACAACACAGGGACTTGTCCACACACACAGATTACATCACACACACACACGACACAACCTACACAAATGTCTGATGTTATGGGTCGTATGCCGCATGCTGTGTGATCTTATAAGGATTGGAATCGCGGTGACTAAATTATAGATAGAGATATGTGATGTTCATACCGAGTTGTTGTCTGAAAGTTATTATACTCAATGTTAGCTGTCTAGTAGCATAGGTGGATATTTAACGTGATTTTGTACTGGAATTGGTGGTGAGTTATATTGAGTTATTCTGTTAGGTTAGATATAGTATATAAGGTGATTCCATTTTTTTCACACAGCACACACCCAGTATTTAGTCGTTAGTGGTAGTAGATTAGTGAGTATGTACCACACAGCAACCTCACTGCATAGCACACACAACGTATGGTGCGCGATCCTAGAAAAATTACAGCGAATTAGTCTTTCTATGTTGTTAGATTTAGTCTATAATTATGTATACACCACACACACTAAATTGTCGAGTTTTGTGAAGTAGGTTCCGTGTTGTTGATATTTAAGAGGTTCGCAATTTCATTATTATGTCATATTAGTATGATGAGTTGGTTGTGCAGGTTTATGTCATTGTTTGGTTGCTTAGGTCGAGTTATATTACGCATGCAGGAAAGAGTCGCGATGTCAAGTTCGTCTCACTGATTGAGTTAAGTATTCGATTTGTGTGATAGAGAGAATAGTTTGATTACACTGTCGTGAGATCTCTGTATATAAGGGATCCAGTATGTCATAAGTTAGTAAGTATTGATAAGAAGGTAGTGTACTCTTATTGAGTGTTGTAGTAGAGTTGGTAGATGATTATAGATGCTATCAAAGTGTATAGGTGTTCATTATTAAGTCAGTCTCAGTTATTGTGATCCAGTAGTATTGACAGCACAACACAATACATACCTACATACCATAATTATATTTATTACTATATATAATTATTAATATTTATACTTGTATAGTACAATATATATTATAATATAATATATATCTATTATATATTTATAATTAGTTAGTAGTATATTAATTAGTTGCATATATATATATTGTATAATATTATACAAATATAATTTATATAGTATATAATATATATATATATATATAATAATTATAACATATATATAAAATTATAATATATATGATATAATATATATAATAGTAACAGAATAAATAAATAAATAAATTAAATAAAATAAATAAATATATATATATATACATACATCATAATATAATAAGTATATAACATACATACATATATATATTATATAGTTTTGTTTTAGTATATATTATGCATGATACTATATAGTATTATGTATAGCTAGTATAATATATATATTATATGATATATTAGCTTATTAATATTATATATCATATATTATATGTATATTGTACAGCACATCAGCGGATTGTTATGTACAAACACACACACACACACCAACACCACACGAATATATATAATATATACTATCTTATATATACTATATATTATATATATATACTATTAATGTATATACTATAAATAGTAGTATTGTATGTAATATATGTATTGTTTACTGCATAATGTATATGTACACACAATTTGTCGGTGTAATTTTAATTCCTATCGTAATAATATATAGATAATTGATGAAGAGTTACTTGTACCATTCTTTCTTATTTTGCCGAAATACTTGATTAAGTGTATTTACACCACACACACACACACACACACAGACAACACACACAAGGAGATGAACACACCACAAACACAACGGGATATTGTCTTCTGTGATCAGTGATTTATCTGATTAGGACGAGGCGTCTGAGTTATCGATACACATCACATATATATAATATAATATAATAGTAGGGTGTATATATTATATCGATATTATATACATATTGAATATATATAATATATATATATATAGTTATAGTATATATATATTAATAGCATATAATATATATATATTAGGCTTACATTTATATATATATATTTAGTACTATATATATATCTATAGATATTTGCACATTTATATATAGTATTGTATACTATATATATATACTATATATATATATTATATTATATTATAGTTATAGTATTATACTTATATAGTATATATATATATACCATAGAATGTGTATTATAATATATCGACTATGTATATATAATATATTATATATCCTATAACATATTATAGCATACATATTATTATTATTATATATCTATTATAAATTATGTTATATTATATATAGTATTAAATATTCTCATACATATATTAGGCGCATATATATGCAGATATATAAGTTACATGATTAACATCAATACAGGCATCTCCCTCTTTTATTATCAGCATTCTTCCTGTGCCTGCTCGTACGCCCTTCGGCGCTGAGTGTCGCTTCCGTGCGTGTGTTTGGGCGACCGAGCAGAGAAAGTAATGTCTACTAACCGACCGCCCCGGTGATTACGTGCAAAGGACAGCTTCATGAGAGACTTCCTTATTTCTCTGACTCTCATTACCAAGCCCTGTCCCGATTGGCTGAACGGAAGAGCAGAGGCATGAAAGAAAGCCTGTTAATAAGGTAAGATAAAAACGATTAGGAATATAGGCAAAATGGCAGAGGATTCAGCCACTATTTTTAAAAATCTAAGGTAACTATTATCTATTATCTATTAGAATATAGGCAAAATAGCAGAGGATGCAGCCACTATTTTTTAAAATCTAAGGTAACTATTATCTATTATCTATTAGAATATAGGCAAAATAGCAGAGGATGCAGGCCACTATTTTTTAAAATCTAAGGTAACTATTATCTATTATCTATTAGAATATAGGCAAAATAGCAGAGGATGCAGCCACTATTTTTTAAAATCTAAGGTAACTATTATCTATTATCTATTAGAATATAGGCAAAATAGCAGAGGATGCAGCCACTTCTTTTTTTTAAAATCTAAGGTAACTATTATTATTATTATCTATTAGAAATAAGGCAAAAATGGCAGAGGATTCAGCCACTATTTTTTAAATCTAATCCAAAATAGCAGAGATTCAGCCACTAAAAATCTAAGGTAACTATTAATCTATTATCTATTAGAATATAGGCAAAATAGGCAGAGGATGCAGCCACTATTTTTTAAAAATCTAAGTAACTATTATCTATTATCTAATTAGAAAATATAGGCAAAATGGCAGAGGATGCAGCCACTATCTTTTAAAATCTAAGGTAACTATTATCTATTATCTATTAGAATTATAGGCAAAATAGCGCAGGAATGCAGCCACTATTTTTTTATAAAATCTAAGGTAACTTATTATCTATTATCTATTAGAATATAGGCAAAATAGCCGAGGATGCAGCCACTATTTTTTAAAATCTAAGGTAACAATTCTGGATTAGAAATGTCACACCCAGATTGCAAAACCAGGGCGTGGAAGTGGCTGTTGCAACGTGCACAAGCGGCACATTTTTGTCGATGTTGACACGAGCCTCCCTTTGTCTGGTGTCTCGCATGGCCGATCCACCTAAGCAATCAGACGTACACATGCGGGTACTTCCAGTCACACGTACACATGAAGGCACAATTATATTTAGAATCACAAGTACACGTAGTCACACGTACACATAACTGCCACACATTACACTTAAAAACATGTATGATCATTCAGTCACACATTCGCAACAATCGGCAACACACATACATTTAGCTTATGTGCATGTAGATACACATACATACCTATTTGAGAAAGAAAAAGAAGTGTACGTTTACAAAAAATACACATAAAAGCCTCATACTTTAACATGTATGAGAACCATGACCAATGGACAGCCAAAAGTAAAAGCATAAGTCCTTATAATTTCAATATTCAATGGAAACATCGAGAAAACCAGATTCAGAAAACAAGGGGAAAACAGATTGATTACTTGTTCCCTCGAGAGGTGGGTAGTTCGCCACAAGATTAACAATTATCTTAAAAGGTAGGTAATTCACGGCCGCTTCCCCCACCCCCATCCCTTGTCGGTCACGTGACTTGAACCCCGACGATATAGAAGATAAATACTTTAAGATAAGACGCCGATGCCTGATCAGTGGATATCTATTTTTTTCTTGTTCTTTATAAGGAAAATAAGGCTAGCTTATATATATGATTATATAATATTATAGTATATATATATATATATATATATATATATATATATATATATAAATATATAAAGGTGATTAATTACGAAAATAGGGGCGCCTATTGCTCGCTTAGAAGAGTGAGATATTTATGGCCATAAACACTATTATAATACCTGGATGGCATTTATTGGGTCTTTCCTCTCATTCCGCCTCTCCCTCCTACTGCTTTCTCTCTTTATTTCTTCCCTCTTTTCCTCCTTGACCCCCAACCCTCACTTCTCTTTTTTCTACTTCTACTCTCGTTTCCTTTTGCTCATCTCGCCCTCTCATGGCTTTTCTCTATCCATTTATGCTATCTCTTGTTTATCTTCTTGTTAAGTTTTTTTTCGCTCTTGTTCCGGTCCTTGAGTTAGGATCTATGGAGTAGAACTCGCTCTCAGTCTTTCCTCTCTTATCTGCGCTCTTACACTTTCTTTCTCTTTTT
>NW_020869529.1:874757-886565 GCF_003789085.1 Penaeus vannamei | reverse complement strand
AGCAACAAAGAAGGTCTCGAAGGGACTGGAAAGGTATGGGGGAGATAGAAAAGTCTGGGAAGCGACTGGAAAAAACTGGGCAGGGACTAAGAAGTCCTGGCAAACGGTCTGAGAGAACTTACAAGAGAATATGTAAGAACTAGATAAAGGTCTAGGAGGGGACTGGAAAAGACTTGGGAAAAGTCTGCGAAAAGATTAGGAAGGACCTGAATAGTTCATATGGGTGATGGGTACCCACTATTTTGAATGTATGCGAGTTGTGTGCCACCGCCAGGGCCCTGATCGCTGTTCCCTGTAATATATCTATACTTATAATAATATTATAGATATGATATATATATATATATAAAATATATATATTATATATATATATATAATTATATACTATATATAATATATTATATATATTTGCTATTGTTGTCATGGGTCTGAGAAATGTTATCTGTCGTCTGTCGTTCAGCTATTGTCTATTGTAGTTATGTGCGCGCTACCGTGTTTTGAGTAGATTATTTGTCCATCATATTCGTTCGTTGATAATCGACGATCATCCCCCTTGCCGCTCTTTCCCTTCTACCCTACTTTTCTCCCTCTCCCTCTCCTCTTCCGACACCACCTCCTCCCCTACCACTACCTATCCCCGTACCTCCCACCACCACCTCCTCCTCCTCCCCGCTTACCCACCACCTCTACCATTCACCTCCTTACCCTCCCTCCACACCTCCTCCTCCCCCCTACCCTCCTCTACCACCTCCACCAACCCCCACCCTCCCTCCAGCCACACCACCCTCCTTACCCTCACTCCACCACCACCTCCTCCCTACCCTCCCTCCACCACCTCCTCCTCCCCCCCCTACCACCACCCTCTACCACCACCCCCCTTACCCCCCTCCACCACCTACCTCCTCCCCCTACCCTCCCTCCCCACCTCCTCCTCCCCTCCATCACCTCCTCCCCCCTACCTCCCTCCACCACTCCACCACCACCTCCCCCACCACCTCCCTCCTCCTCCACCAAGCCTCCTCCTCCTTGGTCTCCGTCTCGTCAGTCCTCGCAATGTGATTAATTCGGCTTAAGATATCAAGTAATCCTTCAAGATGGCAGAAAAAAAATATGTCTGTTGATTAACTTTTTGGGATTTAGGAGATGGGGATGTATTGATGGAGAGAGAGAGAGAGAGAGAGAGAGAGAGAGAGAGAGAGAGAGAGAGAGAGAGAGAGAGAGAGAGAGAGAGAGAGAGAGAGAGAGAGAGAGAGAAGAGAGAGAGAGAGAGAGAAGAGAGAGAGAGAGAAAGAAGAGAGAGAGAAGAGAAAGAGGAGAGACGAAGGGGTGAGCAGAGAAAGAGAGAGAGAGAGAGAGAAAGAATGTTAACAACATATCGTCTTTCGCAACAGTAATCATTTTTGCTTCCATTGCAAAACGTCATGCAATTGCTTATTTTTCCCTCCCATGATATACACAACTCTTTTAACCCTGACGACTTTTTATCATTGCCGAAGTTTAAATGTTGCAAAAAAAAAATTGTTGGCTATTGTGGCAAGTTATAGCTCTCGTGGTTTTCCAGGAAGCCGCCTTGCAAGAACATGCAAGATGCTGCAAGAGAATTATTCGCGGTAATGCCAACAATCCCGCAGAGTTACAGCGCAAACAGCAGTGCCACCTGGGAGCTGTGCGTCCGGTGCCTCGGATGCCAAAAAGTGGCACTATTTACAAGGCTCTCGAATTTTATGCTCCGCGGAATACGTGGGGGAAGGTCAATGAATCGTGTTTTTTCTTTTCTTTTTTTTTTTGTCTTTTTTGCTCTCTTTCTTTTGCTTTATTTTTTGTTTGTTTTTTCTTTTCTCGCCCCCCTTTCCCTCTCTCTGTTTTGCTCTGTCTGTCTTTCGCTCTCTTTCTCTCTCTCTCTCTCTCTCTCTCTCTCTCTCTCTCTCTTCTCTCTCTCTCTCTCTCTCTCTCTCTCTCTCTCTCTCTCTCTCTCTCTCTCTCTCTCTCTCTCTCTCTCTCTCCTCTCTCTCTCTCATTCTCCCTCTCCCTCTCCTACCTGCTCCTTCTCCCTCTCCTACCTTCTCCTTCTCCCACTCTCTCCCTCTCCTCTCTCCCTCTCTCCCTCTCAGGATAGCCCAGAGGGAGGGAGTGCCAATATGACCCAAGACAAACGGAGCAGCGAGAGAGGTCACCGACGTCGTTAGGAGGTCAAAGGGATTTCGAAGTTCGTGAGCTGAGCTTAGTCGTCGCGGGGGGTCGTCCTCCGTCCCTCCATGCACTTAAGTCCGTCATTGCCACGGCTTTTGGCCCGATTTTGATCCTTAGCGATCCGTCCGGCGCCGTTTAATCCCTGATCCCCGATATCTGCGTCGCTGCGTCATCAGTAACTATTATTTCCAGATTATGTATAATCAGCTGTTGGCCGCGACCGTAATATCAGGCCGGCCGTAAATTATTCCAGAATTTATCTTCGCTACGTCTGTTGTAATGGACTGCGACCGTGTTTTATGATTGTGTGCGTAGCGGAACCATTATCGGGTTATTAAGTTTGTAATTGCAGTGTGCACCGCCAGTAGGGTAATGCTACACGGACGTTACGCTCGTTTGCAATGAATCTACCTCGCTCGGGAATGAACGGGCGGGGGTGATGGATGGCGGTTCGGCCCGGAGTTCGCTTCTCCTCGGCCAAAGAATGATTAAAGAGCGAATTAGCGAATGTGAGAGGGCGCTTCTGTGTGTCGAGGCGGGGGGGAGGGGTGTGGGGGTGGGGAGGGTGTGGGGTGGTTGGAGGGGTGTGGGGGGGTGGGGGGTGGCGGGGGGTGTGGAGGGGGGAGGGTGGCGGAGGGGTGTGGGGTGTGGGAAGGGGGAGGGTGTGGGAAGGGGGAGGGGGGTGTGTGGGGTGGGCGAAGGGGTGTGGAAGGGGGGAGGGGGGTGGAAGTGTGTTTGGGGGATTATGAGGAAGAATGTGAGATATTTTTTAGGGGCGGTTTCTGCAACGTTGGGGATTCGTGGGTTGTATTGTTTTTGTTTCTCTTTAAGAAGCGTGGGTATGTGCGGTCGTATATCGGTTATGTTGAGTTTATTTTAGCTTCTCCGATATCTGTAGCATGTTTGGCGTCTAAATTCATTCTCAGATGGAACATTATAAACACGAATAGCTAGTAATCTAGACTTTTTTAAAACTCCATCCATCATATAACGTATTATTATTTTGCGAACGACACTTAAGCACGGTTCTGGAAACGGCGGAGAACATAACATATAACTTTACGACGCGACAGAAGAACGACTATGAGGAGGGGGGGGGGACAGGGCGAGGACGAAACGACAACACGACACACAGTTAATGAGAGATGAGGGGGGGGAGGGGGAGGGGGGAGGGGGGCGAAGGGAAGGGTGAAGGATTTTGAGACAATTTTGAGCCTCTGCATTCCGGAGAAGGTGGACGCTTACTGGAGTCTTCGAGAGAGAGAGAGGGAGAGGGAAGGAAGGAAGGAAGGAGGGAGGGAGGGAGGAGGGAAGGAAGAATGAGGGGTGAGGGGAGGGGGAGGGAAGGAAAGGGAGGGGTGAGGGGAGAGGGAAGGGGGGATGGGTAGGGTGAGAGAAAAAGATACGGTTGGGAGGGAGAGGAGAAAGGGAGGGGAGGTCGAGGGAGGAGAGTAAGGCTGAAGGGAAGAGGATAGGTGAAGGGAGGGGTGAAGGAAGGGGATAGGGTGAGAGACTGAGAAGATGAGGTTGAGGGAGGGAGAGGAAGATGGGGAAGATTGGAGAGAAAGAGAGTGTTTTTTGAGTGAGAGAGAGAAAGAGAGAAATAGAGATGGTGATACAGAGAGAGAGGGAGAAAAAAAAAGAAGGGAAGAGACAGAGACAGACAAACAGACTACGAACTTTAAGCAAAATTCCTTTTTCTTTTCGTCTGCTATCAACCTACTTATGTTTACTTTAATTGATTAAAAGTTAGCGTTAAGGAGAGAGAGATCAGTAATAGCTGCAATTTAGACTTAATTCCTCGCAGCGTGGATTTTATAGGGCGATTTGTCCTCTGTTAATGGTAATGATACCATTATATTGATCTTTTACCTCTTTGGGACCTCCCCCCCTCCCACCACCATTTTTTTTTTCCTTTTTTCTCCATTAACTTTTTCTTCCTCCTTCCCTTCCCTTCAATATTTTTTTCTTATTTTTTTTTCCTTTCTTGATCTCATCCTTTGCGAAGACCAGGTGCCTCAGGCGGTGTTTGTCATTTTTATTATTATTATCTTCTTCTTTTTTTTTGTGTATATATTATAAAGCGAGAGAGCTCGTTTTAGCATTAATCTGTCGCGTAATATTTGGTCGTAAGGATTAAGGCGCCGTCCCATGTTATAGTGAGAGGGGGGGGGGGAGTGGGGGCGAAGGGGGGGGAGGGGCGAGTGACTTTGCCGAAGCGGAGGGCGGGAAGTCATCCAGCGGCGGGATAGCCGGTATGGGCGGCCGATGAAGTAGTAAGTGTGATCCGCGGCCACCTTAAAGGACCACTTAGATCGCGGTCGGGGTGCCTTACTCTTTAAGCCTCACTTTCATGGCTTGCATTCTTCTTCAGCCGTTACGAGATTCTGCCGGCGTTCCCATAGGGCAAGAAGTGAGAGTGAGCCGAAATGTGGGTCGGGAATTGAGGCCCGTTTCATCGTATGAGAGGGACGAGTATATTTCGAACCGGGGGGCGAAGGCAGGTAACGGAGCCAGGAACAGCATGCTCGGGCGGGGAGTAGATTTCCACTATCTACTCTAAAACAACGCTTCTTATGCAGCGGCGCGTACGAGATCACATAGGATGGCAGCCGCCAAACCGAACCACAAGTACAATGTACGGCGCGGGGGGGCAGGGAGAGGGACAGGGCAATGGGGGCCAGAGAAGAGGAAGGGAGACACACGAGAGGGTGAGAGAGGCGGTTGCGGAGAGGGAAGGAAGAGGGAAGTATTTGGATGGGACGGAAAAGGAAAGAAGGGAGGGCTGGGAGGGGAGGGAGGAAGCGTCAGGATTGGAGGAGTAGAGAGCAGAGGGTGGGGAGGTGAAGGTGAGTATGAAGAGAGGGAGACAGAGAGAATGATGGATAGAGAGAGATAGAGAGGCGAAATGGAGGAGAATGAGAGAGAGAGATGGTAGGAAGTAAGTGCGAAAAGTTAAAGTGGTGGGGGCGAGACCAAAGGTAGCAGAGAAGAGGGAGAGTGCGGAGATGGCGAGGAAGAGAGGTGAGAAGCGTTGAGATGCTGGCGATAGGGGCCTTGAGAGTAAGAGTGGGAGGTTGGTGCAAAGAGATGGGTGGGAGAACGTGTAAAGATAAAAAGAGAGGAGTAGAAAAGGGAGAACCTGGACGGGTCAATCGAAAATACGATTGCCGGGAAGGGGGGGATACAAAAGGAGGAAAGATAGATCGAAAGAAGGAGCAGAGAGAGAGAAAAATCGGAAATAGCAAAGATAAGAAAGATCAAATAAGAGACAGAGGCAGAGACAATTATAAGAAAGTAAGAGAAAGAAAAAACCATAAGTTTTAGCAGTAATCTCTCTCTCATCTACTAGCCAAGTGCCATAATGCTAAATCATTAGCTCGGGAAAGAGAGAACTCGCTTGAGCCCGCACCCTCACCTCCCCTCACACTCTTTGCACCGTCTCATCTCTCGTCCTCTCCCCCTCTTTCTCTCCCCCCTGGCCCAGCCGAGCGCGGCCCCTATGTCTCCGTGACCAGGCACGCTTCAACGACGCGCCCCTCGCGACTGAGGGCGCGCAATTAGTAGCTACTTATGCGGGAAAATATCTTTTTATTTTCGCTAATAACTTTTGCTTCCACACCGAAGGAAAGAGGAAGGAAAAGGAGAGAAGAAAGAGGAAGAAGAGGAGGAAGAAGAGAGGTTAAAAGGAGCACTCCTCAAACATGACCAGCCCTCTTGTCCCGTGCGGTTCCGATCGCCTCTTGGATGCCGCGACCCGGTCAGTATACAATTGGTTCAAGTGTGAATAGCGCAACATCTACGTAGCAATCATTGTAAGGTAAAGTTGGGTGTTGGTGCGGTGTTTGTCGAGAGTGCAAGCCCTCATCCACACCTCATGAGGGTCTCCCCGTCCCGCGACCTTATTCCCGTACGCCAACCGTCCCCATCCCCAGAGTTCTAGTAGGGTCGCAGGGCTTTTCCCGGGGCGACCCCGGAATGCCCCCCACCCCTCCCGCCCCATCTCCCCCAAATTTGCTTCCATTTCCGCGACAAAGGCTAGAGGCGGCCATGCAAGCACTTCTGGCCCGGGGCCGTGCTTTCCTGAATATCGCGGGTGGGGAGGGGTGAGGGGGGTGAGGGGGAGGAGGGGGAGGGGGACAAATAGTCTTTTATAATGTGTGTGCGATCCCAGTTGGGGATTGGCGGTCGAATGTGTTTTTTTTTTCGGGCTTTTAATTGTATAAGTGTGTGTGTCTATGTATATACATATCATATATAGATTGTGGTGTCTGCGTGTGTTTGTGTCTCGCGAGTGTGTGTATTGTGTGTGTATGTGTGCTGTGTGTGTTGTGTGTGTGTGTGTGTGTGTTCGTGTGTGTGTGTGTAGTATGTGTTGTTGCTCTTTGTCTTCCTGTCGTGTGTCTTTGTGGTGCGAATTTTGATGACTTTCCTCTCGCGTTGATTATCATAGCTTGATTGAACATTTTAACAATTCCTCCACATTCCATCATAAGACACATTCTTCCAATCAAAATCAATGAGACTTGTTCCCTACGGACTCGGACTCGGACTCTGGACTCCCCCAATCCCCGCCCCCTCTCGCTGTCCGAACCGACCAATCAGAAGGTGACTTAGCGTTGTCCAGTGATGTCAGGCGATGTCAGGCTCTTGCGGAATGTCAGGAGGGCGGGGGGGGGGGGAGCGGACCTGCCTGGGAGATTGATGTCGTTAACAAAGGCACGGTGGAAAGGGTGAATGTTTCTTTGGTGTGCGAGTTTGTGTCTACATGTATGTAAACTGTATGCATATATTCAGCACACATGTTATGTATGTTGTGTATATATATATGTGTGTTGTATATGTATAATATATATATATAGGTATATATATAATAGGGTATAAATATAATGTATCTACTATATATATATATATATATATATATATATAGTGTGTGTGTGTGTGTGTGTGTGTGTGTGTGTGTGTGTGTGTGTGTGTGTGTGTGTGCGTGTGTGTGTGTGTGTGTGTGTGTGTGTGTGTGTGTTGTGTGTGTGTGTGTGTGTGCAAACATCGATATCGGATCACTTTTTTTACCTCTTAACTTGTCCTTTTTTTCTTTGCAGTTCTTCTTTTCCCTCTTTTGAGCTCGAAAAACACGCATAACCCGTTATCTGGGTGTTTTAAGAGAAAAAGAAATAAATGGTGGATCGCTGGTTGGAAAGAGTATTTGATGTTGCCGATAGTTGAATTTCCTCCGTGAATAAGGCGTCTGGTTTTATTTCCATTGCTCGTTGCATCATACGTCGTGGTTATGTATATATATATTTTTTTTTGCTGTCTTTGTGTGTGTGTGGGGGGGGTGTATGTGTTTGTTTGTTGGTGAGTGTGTATGTGTGTGTGTATGTGTGAATAGATATTTGTATATATGTGTATAGATGTATGTGTGCTGTGCTGTATGTGCGTGCGCGTGCCTGTCTGCATTTGTGTATGTATGTGTGCGCGTCCGTACTTGTGTGCGTCTGTACTTGTGTGTACGTATCTATGTGATTGTGTTTCTGTGTCCGATCCCTCAGTATCCTGATTATACACCCTCTGCAGCGGAAGAAATGGGATCAGTATTGTCGGTTTTCTGAGAACCGCCTCCACCTCGGTCCATTTCCGACGCGACATGTGCATCAGCTGAGTCGTCGTCTTATTGAAAGTCTTCTGGGAACTGAACCCGATCCTTGTCCAACGTCGGGAACTTGTGTGTTGCATATTCGCTTTTTTTGTTTGGTTTTTAGTTTTTTTTTTTTTTTATTAATTAGTTCCTGGGTTTTGATATATTTGTTTTACCATTTGATTTTTTAGATATTTTTTATTAATTCCCGGGTCGTAATACATTTTTTAACCATTTATTTTTAAATTAATTCCTGGTTCTTGATACATATTTTTACAATTTTTTTTTATTAATTGATTCCCGGTTGTTGATACATTTTTTTACCATTTATTTTTAAATTGATAACCGGGTCTTGATACATACTTTTACAATTTATTTTTTTATTAATTCCCGGTTGTTAATACATTTTTTTCCCCATTTGATTTTTTTTTTCATGAATCCCCTTCTCTTGATACATTTTTATTTTTTTTACCGGCTCTTGATACAGTTTTTTACCATTTATTTTTTATTTTTTGATATTCTTTATGAATCTCCTTTTCTTGATACTTTTTTTTCCGGTTCTTGATCCATGAAAATGCCTCCGATTCTGAATACCGGCCTCCCAAGCGTCTATCCACCCCAGCTCGGAAACATCTTCACAACCGTTTCCCCGAGATCCCCTCACGCCCAACAAGGGACTCGACGCCCACGAGATCCCGCCGCACGCAAGAAGGGACTCGGAGACGCCCACGAGATCCCGTCACGCCCGAGAAGGGACTCGAGACGCCCACGATCCCCACGCCAAGAAGACTCGGAGACGCCCACGAGATCCCCTCACGCCAAGAGGGCTCGAGACGCCCACGAGATCCCCTCACGCCCAAAAAGGGACTCGGAGACGCCCACGAGATCCCCTCACGCCCAAGAAGGGACTCGGAGACGCCCACGAGATCCCGATCGTCTCCGTGCAAATGGAATTCGTATTTGCCGCCTCGCCATCATCCGCCGCCCGCATCCGGATTTTCGGGAATCTGGTCGGGCTCGTGGTATCCGGTCTTCCCGGATTCGGTGTCGGGGCCCTCGTAGGGTGCGTGTCCGGGGGGGAGGGGAGGGGGGGAGGGAGGGGGGGACCAGTGCATTCTTTCAAGGGGGGAGGGAGGGGGTAGCATCCTTCAAGAGGGGAGGGAGGGATCCTCAAAGGAGGGGAGGGGTAGCATCCTTCAAGGAGGGGGGGTAGCATCCTTTAAAGGGGGGAGGGAGGGACATCCTCCAAGAGGGGGAGGAGGGTTGGGCGGTAGTAATCCGTTAAGGGGGGAGGGAGGGGCAATCCTTCAACCGTTATCTCGTTAACTGGGAGGAGGAGGGCATCCTTCAAGGGGGGAAGGGAGGGGGCATCACCTTCAAAGGAAGGAGGGGGGTAGAAGCAATACCTTCAAGGAGGGGAAGTAGGGGGGGAGGAATTGGTCCGGACTGCATTTAGCTCATCACAGCTCTATTTAAACCTGACAATCTCGAGATAAGGGATGGAGGCGTCGGATGAGTCTAGCGCACTGACTCGGGACTCAAAATTCCACCCATATATTTAGCAGAGAGCGAAGATCCAGCGATCCCCAACCTATATATCAGGAAGTAAAGTAACACTCTAAGTGAGCTTGAGTGTGGCTTAGCGCTAGAGTGCCCTCGAGCTGCTATAAATCCTTATTCATTAGATATGTCCGAGATAGATTAAGAATCAATTTACGATAACGTTACAAATAAGACTCTATTCACACGAACCTGATTAATAGCCGTTGCGCAGCACTGCGCATGAGACGGCCGGGGGATTAGGCTGCTGAGAGGCCGAACAGTATTGAGCTGAGGAGTCAATTTCATTAACTCGTAAACTACAGAGTGGCGATGAAGGCCTCAACCCTCCCCCTTCCCCCTATCATATTCACACATAATCATTACTATAATCTCTTACCGCTCCACACATTCGTCTACCTATCATCCACTTCACACTTAACATCCTCCTCTCTCTCATATCTATAAGTGTCTGTTACAATGTCTATTATGCTATCATTGCGAT
This sequence comes from Penaeus vannamei, assembly GCF_003789085.1. NCBI lineage: Eukaryota > Metazoa > Arthropoda > Malacostraca > Decapoda > Penaeidae > Penaeus > Penaeus vannamei. Next base: position 876,693 of record NW_020869529.1, on the reverse strand, counting down.
CTCTATCTGGTTATCATCTCTATTTCATCTCTCACACTCCTCTCACCCTATCTCACCACTTACTCAACTACCTCTATCACCCTCACTACCCTTATTTTCTCCTTCCCTCTCTCCCCCTCCCCCTTCCTCTTCTCTCCTCCTTCCCTCTCTCCCTCCCTTCTGCCTTCTCCATCTCTTCTCTCTCCTATTTATTCCTCCCCACTCACCTCATCCTCACTTCTTCTCCCTCTCACCTCTACTCCTTTCTTCTATCCCTTGACCCACTCTCGCCCCTTCTTCTCGTCTATCGCACACACCACATTCCTCCTGTCCTACCGTCCCTATGGTATTTGCTCCACCTCTGCGCTCTCCCCTCTCCCTCTCCGCTCCCCCTCCTTCCATATGCGTCTGTGTCACCCACACGCCTCGAGCGCCGCGGGGGATAAGGTCAAGCACAAGACACCGCCATTAAAGGTTAATACATATGGAGATGACCTGGGCCTCCAGCACAGACGCCTCGAGTGTGACATCTGAACCATCCACCCTCCCCCGCCCCCCCCCCCCCCGCCCGCTGCTGCCTTATGCAAATGCGCGCTCGGTCGTGCCACACTGTCCGTGCTGTATGGGCGTCTTCGGTCCGCTTTGTGTTATGTTATACTTAGGGTTGTTATGTTATACTTTGGTTGGTGGTGTAGGTTGGGCGCGGTGTGGTGTCTCCAGGAGATGGAGGCTAGGTATGTCGATAGATTAGATGGTATGTATAATATATATATATATATATATATAATATATATATATATATATATATATATATATATATATATATATATATATTATATATATATATATATATATATATATATATTATATATTATATATATATATATATAATGTGTATATATACATTATATCTATAGTTTTGTCTATAATGTATATATATGTGTGTTTGTGGGTGTGTGTGTGTGTGTGTGTGTGTGTGTGTGTGTGTGTGTGTGTGTGTGTTGTGTGTGTGTGTGTGTGTGTGTGTGTGTGTGCGCATGTTCCTGTGCTTGTTTTTTTGTCTGTATATATATATGCACATACATGTATGATTACATAGTTATTTATATTTGTAAATAAACAGATATACCTATATATGATACCGCAGTTATAAACAACGTCACCCAGACGCACCAAAGGTTGATATTTGTTAAACCGGCCATAGGAAAAGCCAGAATTAGAGTACAGTAATTCGTATTACTGATCAAGTCTGCGGTTTTCAAGATGCGTGTTTCACTAACTCTAATTTTCAGTCATGTTTTATGTTATTATATAGTTAATCTTAAAAGAAAAATCTCTTTTATATGTTGAGTATAGATCTTGATAATCTGGAGCTGATTTCTACAGGTATTAAGAAATATTTATATGGGAGCAGAAGACTGAGAGAAATGTCGATAGGTTTTCTTTAGTTTACCCTCGCAGTCTTGAAATGGCTGCAGTAAAGTCCCGTTTTCTCTTGTACGTTGATATTGTACAGTTTTCTTCCTTTGAGCCCGTTTTCTCTCATGGAGCTATATATATACCCATTTTCTGTAACGGTAGCTTATGGGTAACTAAGATAAACCTATATGACTGCAACATTTATATTATATTATATATATATATATATATATATATATATATATATATATATATATGTGTGTGTGTGTGTGTGTGTGTGTGTGTGTGTGTGTGTGTGTGTGTTGTGTGTGTGTGTGTAAAGCGCATTGTATGATTGTTTGGTGAGCTATGATAATTTATCTATTATTATCAGCGTTGTTTGCCTTTGGTGTAATTTTTGTAGCTGTAATTATTTTTTATCGTTATCTTTACTTTTATTATAGATTTTATTCCTGTTGCTGTTATCGAATGCTTTCAATGCCATCATCAATTTATTACTATTACCTATTATAAATGATTATTATGTATTAATATCTAT
>NW_020869529.1:864757-869757 GCF_003789085.1 Penaeus vannamei | reverse complement strand
TGTTCTTGTGTATGTTTGTGTTTGTGTACGTGTGTGTATGTGTGTGTGTGTACGTGTCTGTGTCTGTGTGTGTGTGTGTGTGTGTGTGTCTGTGTGTATGTGTACGTGTCTGTGTGTGTGTGTGTATGCTTGTGTGTGTGTGTGTGTATGTGTCCGTGTGTGTGTGTGTGTACGTCTGTGTGTGTGTGTACGTCTGTGTGTGTGTGTCTATGTTTTCATTCCACTGATAACTAGCAAGTAGATCGGCTCGCAGACTATCTTTCCGTCGCAAAGGAATCTTCTCCAGGAAGTCCCTTACGGAAATATTTCCCTCGACCCTCCTGGCACTGTGGACGGCACTGTGCCAGCCCTCCCTCCGCGCCGGCAGATGTGTCGCAGAGAAGCCCGCGAGACAGCTGCAGCGGGAGATAACGGGGTGCGATTAACATGCCGGAGAGAAGGAAAGTTAAGGAAAGTGGGCGGTTAAAAGGCCGTAGATAGTTGGGGGGTTCCTTTCCTTGCCGGCCGCCGCGGGGTATGCGAGAGGGGGAGGGGGAGGGGCCAGCATCAGCAGCAGCAACCCGAGGAGGTGTCATGGCGTCCCCACAAGGGCTATTTTGATGATTGTTCCATGAAAATATAACCATTAAAGTCATTATTTTCCATTTTTGCAAAGTGAAAAGACCAAAAAATGACTATATTCACAAACCATCCGTAACTTTTGTGACGTCATCATAATGGGTTTTTTTTTTTAATTTAAATAGAATTTAGACGGCATTGACACGCATTCCTCCGTTGCTACATGATCTAACCCCCCCCCCCCCCCCCGCCACTGCGAGAGATCATACCGTGTCGTCGTCTACGTATATTTTAACTCTTTTTTTTTTTTCTTAATCTCATTGAACCCTTCTCTGTGTACTCAGTGTCTCTGTATGCAAATTCCTCTCTTTTTTTCTTTTTTCTTTTTTTTTTTTGTATAATCCGGTCTTTTGCAAACTTTCCATTAATGTGAAGTAAAAAAAAAAGGGAAGCATATCTTATCCGAAATTCATACAAGGCAAATGAACTCTGACATGCAAACCTCACATTCCTCTCGTCTGCCGGGCCTGGTTTTCTCTCTTTCTCTCTTTTTCTCTGTCTGTCTGTCTCTCTCTCTCTCTCTCTTTCTCTCTTTCTCTCTGTCTCTCTCCTCTCTCTCTCTCTCTCTCTCTCTCTCTCCTCTCTCTCTCTCTCTCTCTCTCTCTCTCTCTCTCTCTCTCTCTCTCTCTCTCTCTCTCTCCCTCTTCTCTCTTCTCTCCTCTCTTTCCTCTGTCTCTTCTCTGCCTCTCTCTCTCCTTCTCTCTCTCCTCTTCTCTCTCTCTCTCTCTCTCTCTCCTCTCTCTCTCTCTCTCTCTCTCTCTCTCTCTCTCTCTCTCTCTCTCTCTCTCTCTCTCTCTCTCTCTCTCTCTCTCTCTCTCTCTCTCTCTCTCTCTCTCCCCCCGTGTCCTCGTGCACCCGTATGGAATGGCCTCCGCGTACTAAATACTTTTCCGTCTTGTTCTTATCCAGCTCATTTTCGCGGTTCCGATATAGAGAATTTTTTTTTATTTAGAGAGACCGCGGGGTTATCCAAAATTGTTTTCCGATATCCGCATAATGCCAAAGAGCGGGTTCGCCGTGTGCACTACATACAGTGTGGCCTCGAATGTGATATGTATTTACTCCTAAGCGAGGCCGTGGAAGGTTTTTTTTTCGAAAATTTGGCTTTTTGGCGGGAAATATTCGGAGCGCGCTTTGTGGAAAGTGGTTTTGGCGGGAAAAGGGTAACGTATGGCTGAGTTTGAATTGTTGGATTTTTATTTTCTTTTAAGTGGTTCCATAAACCTTTTTTTTTCTTTTTTTGGTATGTAATCGATTCTAGAAACAGGAATAGAAACAGCTTTTATTTATTATTATATATTTTTTACGTAAAGTGTAAATATGAATGTAAAGAATGGAAAGGAGGAAGAGGAAGAGATACACAGAGAGGGAAAAAACAAGGGGGAGAAGACGAAAAAAAGAAACGAAAAACGACAAAATGTAAATGTATTTAAAGCGAGAAAGAGAAGTGTTCTAGACAGAGAGGATTAGCGGCGAGGAAATCAAGATGGCGACGGAGGAAGTCGAGAAAACACTGAGATACATATTATTTTCTAAGAATTATTTTTTCTCGCGTTTATTATCATTATTGTGTTTTTATTGTTGTTATTAGTATTAGAATTATTTATTTTCATCATCATTGTCGTTATTGCTTATAATCAGTATCATGTTCTTGTTCTTCTCTCTCATTATTATTATTATTAGTGTTATTATTATTATTATTTTATTATTATCAATATACCTTGATTTTCATTGTTTTTCATTTCATTTTTTTCGCTTCCTTTTCCAATTCCTTTTTTCGCATCTGCTAACTTGTTTCTATTTCCTTTTCTCTTTTATTCCATTTTATCTCCTTCCTTTCATCGCCTTTTCCTCTTTCGCGCATTCCACTTCCTCGCAATATTCTCCACGTGGGAATTCGCAGCAGAGACCATAACGGTGTATTATATTTATCCCGATACAAAACAGATAAAGAAATGTTCGTTATTACAATTTAGTCGTATTTTTTGGGGGCGTGGCGGAGGAGCGCGTTTCAATGCGTGCAAAAAAGGCGTTGTACAATAGGATTTCTTTTCCATTTGGATATTGCGGAAACATTTGCAGATATTGCGAAGGGCGCTGGGAGGGCCTATGCACGCTCGCTTGCCTATTCTCGCGGGTTTGTGCACGTAAGCGGACACGCACACGAACGCAGGCAGACACAGCACACCGTACGGACACGAGCAGACACACACACACACAACACACCACACACGGACACCACGCGCACACACACACACACACACACACAACACACACACACACACACACACACACACACACACACACACACACACACACCACACACACACACACACACACGACACACACACACACACACACACACACACACACACACACACACACACACACACACACACACACACACACACACACACACACACACACTTAGACACACACACAGACATTCACAAACACAGCACACACACACCACACACAACACACACACACACACACACACACACACACACACACACACACACACACACACACACACACACACACACACACACACACACAAACACACACAAACACACACACACAAACACACTTAGACACACACAGACATTCGCAAACACAGAAAAACACACACACACACACACACACACACACACACACACACACACACACACACACACACACACACACACACACACACACCACACACACACACACAAACACACCTAGACACACACAGACATTCGCAAACACAGAAAAAGACCCAGACTTCCCCCACAGACGCTTCCCGATGCTCTCCACGCCCGCCGCCCGATTTTCTTTGCCTCCTCGCCGCCCGATTAGCTTCCGACATGTGCGCCTCCAAAGGGCACCAACTCCCCCGCCTTCTTCGCCTCCTTCACTCAGTATTCAGGGCCGCCCGAGGGGGTCACGGCGCCCGAGAAGGGACCCCATTTAGGGCGCCCTCGGCCACACGTCGCGTCGTCTGCCAGCCGCCAGAGCTTTCAATTGGGCTGTATTAGGTTTACCTGGGAATCCATGTCGGAACAGAGAGAGAGAAGAAGAGGATTTTAAACGTCTCGTTTTGGCGACTGAGAGAGGAAAATCACCGGCATTTTGGAGGCGGAGTTTGCCGCTAATGGAGATTTCATGTTGAGGCGTTTGTTATTAAAGAAGCGGAGGACTGTCGCTCCTGTGAGAGTACTCCTCTAGCGTCTCACTCGTTCCATTTCTTCTCATCAGGTTTCTTCTTTTCTCTTTCTTTCTTTCAGTATTTCCCTCTTGGATCTGGGAGATGCTCTTCTTTCTGTATCGTTGTGTCCTCTTTCTTTCTCCTCTCCTCTATCACCTCGAGCGTTCCAATCATGTCTCTCTCTCTCTCTCTCTCTCTCTCTCTCTCCCTCTCCTCTCTCTCTTCCAGTCAAAATCAAAAGTGTGGTTTGTTTGTATTTCTCCTCTCCTCTCCTCTCCCGTCCTCCTTTTCCTCCCTCCTCTCCTCTCCTTCCTTCCTTCTTCCTTCCCCTTCTCCCTTCCTTTCCTCCTTCCCTTCTCCTTCCTCTCAACCCTCTCTCATCCCTCTCCCTTCCTTCCGTTGCCTCCCCTCCCCTTCCTCCGGCTCCTTTACCCACTCCTACTTCCTTATCCCATCTCGCCGTCCTACCTGGCCCCCCTCCCTCCTCACCTCTCCCTCTCCCTCCTCTCTCTCTGCTCTCTCCCTCGTCCTCTCTCCCCTTCCCTCGCATCCCTCCCTCCTCCTCCCGTCCTTCCCCTCTTTCATTCTTTCCATCCCCTCTCCCCCTCCTACCATTCCCTTCCTCCTCACCCTCTTCACTTTCCCCCCACTCCCCCTCCCCCTCCCCCACCTCCCCTCCCACCCTCATATAATCCGTCGCCAAACAGTCCTGGGTTCAGAAACTTTCGCCCGGCGCTTAACGATGTATACTCATCTCACGGGGCAGTCCCTGGCTTCTCCGCAAGGGGCTTCAGAAAGACGCGGCGAAGGGAAGGTGGGGTGATGGGGAGGAGGGGAGGCAAGAGGACGAAGGATACGATCAGTGAGGGAGCGGGAAATGGGACGACGTAGGGAGGGGAATTGCACGGTGGAGGGAGGAGGGAGATGGAGGGGGAGGGGAAATAGGGAGAGAACGGGAGGGGGAGGTGCAAGAGGAAGGGGAGGGGAGCGGGACGGTGCACGGGGAGTGGGGAGAGAACGGGACCGCAGGAAGTAAGATGGAGTGAGAGGATGAGAGCGGAAGAAAACGAGAGGAAGGGAAGAAGATGAGTGGAGGGAGAGAGACGCACGGGGGCGGAGAAGAGATTGGGACTTTCGAAGGGAGAGAAGTGGAAATAGAACGGAGGGAGTGGGGAGGGAGGGGAGAGGATCT
>NW_020869529.1:845012-858788 GCF_003789085.1 Penaeus vannamei | reverse complement strand
ATTTGTGAGAACATTAATTAGGAAGTTGTTAGTATATTAATTTAGGGTTTTAAGAACATGATAAGTGGGTTGGTAATCCACAAATAGAGGGTTCTCTTGTGAGAAACTGTGACATTTAGCAAGAGATGTAATTAGTCCGATCCGATTAAAATTCTCTTTAATTATTCAATAGGTTATTAATTTGTCATTCGTTGACTTTTATTAGCGAGTTTGTCTTTTGCCTATGAAGCGCCAGGTCAAGGTCTTGGGGGAAGGGGGGGTGAGTGGTTGGAATAGGGAGGGGGGATAGAGGGGGTCGGAAGGGGGGGGCGAGGTAGGAGGGGTGTTTGAAAAGGGGCATGGGGGTAGTGGGTTGGAAGGGGAGGGGGGTAGAGGGTTGGAAGGGGAAGGGTAGATGGGTTGGGATAGAGGGGTAATGGGTTGGAAGGAGGGGAAGGTAGACGGGTTGGAAAGGGGGGGTAGAGGGGTACCGGAAGGAGGGGTATGAGGGTGGTCGGAAAAGGAGGGGTAGAGGAGGGGATAGAGGGTGGAAGGGTGTGAGGGATTGAGTGCGTTGAAGGCGAGGGGGGATAGAGGGGTTGGAAGGGGGGGTAAGAGGGTTTGGAAGGGGGGGGTAAGTATGGGTCAGTAAGGGGTAGAGGTTGAGTGGTCGCAAGGTGAGGTGGGAGGTAGAGGGGTCCGAAAGTGAGGGGGGGGTAGATAGGGGGACGGCAGGAGGAAACCAGTGTGGGGAGGGGGAATTAGAGGGTGTCGTCAAGGGGGGTAGAGGGGTTCGAAGGTTTGGGGTAGAAGGGTTGGAAGGTTGGGGGGCTAAGAGGGGTCAGAAAGGGCGAAGGGTAAGGGGGGGTGTGAGGTGAGAGTTGGCGTACTTAAAATCTTGTTATAGCTCTACCACAGGAGTTACCTACTTCAAAATTACGTTATCAGACTAAAGTTTATACGTTGTGCAAGATGTACGTGGAGGCAAGAGGGAGGTCGGCAACTGTTTTTGTTATTTTTTTGTTTTTGTTGTTGTTTTTGTCATTTTTTGTGTCGTTGTTGGTGTTCTTGTATTGTTTTTTGTATTTGTTGTTTTTGTGTCGTGTTTTGTATTGTTTTTGTTATTTTGTTGTTTTTTGTCATTTTTTGTGTCGTTGTTGTTGTTCTTGTATTGTTTTGTATTTTGTGTTTTGTCATTTTTTGTGAGCGTGTTAGTATTTTTGTTCAGCTTGAAAAAAAATATTTCATATCCATATCGTAAATGGATTTTATATAAGTTCCCCCTAAATAATTCATTTGCGTTTTCTATGAATTATAGAACACCATTAGATTATTTATATATTATATCATTCATTTACTTTTTATATATCATTTACTTTATATTTTTATATGTTATTAATTTTATTTTTTATGTATCATTTACTTCATCTTTTTATATGTCATTTAATTTATTTTTTGTATATTCATTTAATTTCATTTATTATATATTTGCTTCTATATTTTATTTATCACTTACTTTATTTTATATATCATTACTTATTTTTTTATGTATCATTTACTCTGTCTTTTGTATATCATTTACTTTTTTATATATAATTTTCTAAATTTTCTCTATATATCATTTACTGTATATTATTTATTTTACTTATCATCTACTCTTTATATACATTCATTTATATCATTTATATCAATCAATTTACTTTTTAGTATAAACCCCTCCATTACTAATAAACCGAATATAAAACTTCATGAATATAAAAAAAAAAAAAAAAAACATGATTAAAATATAAAACTTCATGATATACTTCATATAAAAAAAATAATAATATAAAACTTCATGAATATAAAAAAAATAATAATATAAAACTTCATGGTACTTTATGGCAACAAGATGGTTGTTTTAAGTCCTCAGTTTCATCTTTATAAGAGAGATACTTTGACTTCCACCGTTGGCCGTGCCTGTCGTTGTAAAATACCCGAAAGTGAAACGTAATATAGCCAAATATTTTGCAGAGTTTTGCGCTCTCAAGGCGGCGGCGGGGTTGTCTGTACTATTCTCTCTCTTTCTTTCTTTCATTCTTGTCTTTTCTTTTTTCTTTCTTTCTCTCTCTCTCTCTCTCTCTCTCGTCTCTCTCTCTCTCTCTCTCTCTCTCCCTTCCTCCCTCTCTCTTCTCTCCCTTCCTCCCTCTCTCTCTCCTTCTTTCTCATCCTCGTGATCTCTAGCCTCCCCCCCCCCCCCCCCCCCCTCTCGCCATTTCAGCATCTCTCCCCCATTCTCCTCTCTCCCTATCTCCCTCCCTTCCTTCTTTCTCTCTCTCTCTCTCTCTCTCTCTCTCTCTCTCTCTCTCTCTCTCTCTCTCTCTCTCTCTCTCTCTCTCTCTCTCTCTCTCTCTCTCTCTCTCTCTCTCTCTCTCTCTTCTCTCTCTCTCTCTCTCTCTCCCTCTCTCCCCCCCCCCCCACCCTTTTGTCTTCAGGGTCCTTCCTTATCTGCTAGAGAGACGGACGCCGGTGAGACAACAAAAACAATACAGAAAAAGGAATAAGATAGAATAGAATAAAATGGAAAAAGAATAATAGTGATAAAAAACAGAATAAAATGAATTGGAAAAGGAATAATAGTGATAAAAAAACAGAATAAAATAAAATGGAAAAAGAATAATAGTGATAAAAAACAGAATAAAGTGAAATGGAAAAAGAATAATAGTGAAAATAAAGAAAATCGCGTGTGACAAAAAAAAAAATACATTGTTTTTTACGGAAAGGCTTCAACAAAAAAATAAAGAAAGAAAAGCTTACATCGGAATTTGCAACAAACAAACAAAAAGCTGACAGCAAGAACAATTACAACAAAATGATAATCGTAGCGAAAACTACTCGTAACAAACAAAAACAAAAACTTTCAATAGAAATACCCATAAATAGAAAATAATTAGCAAAAGCCAGTAACAGCGAAATCACACGAAAACATCAACAAACTATTCATAACAAAGACACACACACACACACACACACACACACACACACACACACACACACACACACACACACACACACACACACACACACACACACACACACACACACACACACAAAAAAAAAAATCGCCACTCACAACAGAGCCACTCTGAAATAAAGAAATAAAAAGAAACAAACAAAACAAAAAAAATGAAAGAAAACGAAAGAAAAAAATATGAAAATGAAAAAAAAAAATAAGAATTTGGACACGCTGGGCAGGTGACTGTATCCATTCGCCATTTTTTTGAACGCAACGCTAAATCTTTACTTATTCCGCCCACCGCCCGCCTCCTTCCCCACGCCGCCCACGACCCCGCCCGGGAATGCCGACGCCGACCCACAAAGCGACCCGGAATTTTATTTGCTTTGCGCGAGTGGCTTTGCTTTGTGCTTCGGCGAGAGGGCATAGCGTTCATGGTTCGGTGTGGGTGTGGGTGATATGGGTTGTGGCCCGGGTGTGGTGTGGGTGATGGGTGGTCTGGGTTGGTATGGGTGTGGGTGTGTGTGTGGGTGTGGTGGGGTGGTGTGTTGTGTGTGTTGGGTGGGTGGGTGTGTGTTGTGTGTGTGCTGTGTGTGTGTGTTGTGTGCTGTGTGTGGTCTGGCTCAAAGGGGATGCAGTTTATCAAAAGTCTGTTTTTTTATACTATTAGTTTTATTTTTCTTCCTCAATTTATTTTTTTATTTTTTTTTTTTTTTTTTTTTCTTGAGGCCCTATTTTTTTTAGTCTTCACCTTCTTTAGTTTCTTTCACCTTCTTTCACCCTCTTTCACCTTTTTCGCGCTTTCCTTCTGTTTATTTCTCCTATTTTTAGCTACTTCCATTCTCGTTCGGTTATTTTCAGCGTCTCCCAGCTTCACACTTCATATAAATAGAAAGATGAACCGTATTCACGTTGACAAATGTAGAAAGGTGTATATATGAGAATGAATGAATATCTTCACAATACAAGAGATGTATTTTTACCGGTTTCGAATATATCTTCTCAAAAAAACACGTATTTCTGACGAAGATATATTCAAAACCGGTCAGATACATCTCTTGTATTGTGAAGATATTCATTCTCATTCATACCTTTCTATTTAAATGAATAGAAAGAGTATGAGATCCATTCATACCTTTCTATTTAAATGAATAGAAAGAGTATGAGTATCTGTCTTTGTATTTAGGTTTGTACGAGTGGCTGTGTCCGTGAAAATTCAGATCAAAGTTATTATTCAGTAACTTTTGAATGATTTAATTCGGATATGAATCATACTTTTACATTTGATCATAAAATAAGCATGAAATGTAATTAATGTGAAGCGGATACAGTGTCTCTTATCTTGCTGAACGCGTTATTTCGTTAGTTTCTCTCTTCTCTCTCTCTCTCTCTCTCTCTCTCTCTCTCTCTCTCTCTCTCTCTCTCTCTCTCTCTCTCTCTCTCTCTCTCTCTCTCTCTCTCTCTTTCTATTCTCTCCTCTCCTCTTGGTAATTATTGAAACATATAGTGTGCCTGACTCTCTCCTACATGATTTTAACTCTCCTGTCGTATTTACCTTTGACATTAACATCCTTATCTCTTATCTTGTCATTATCACAAGTTTCCACTCTTTCCCGCATGAGAAGAGAAACAAAAATATTGGTAATCTCTTTCGAGTGTTTCTTTAAGCGAAAGAAATTGCTTAAGACGTGTTCAAGTGTTCATTCTATCAGGGTTGCATTATGCTCTGTCACACGTCATGCTGTCTGTGTCACCTGGAGGGACGAGCGGATGTGGGTATGACAGGAGACGGTCAGGGTTTTTTCTGCCTTGTCTCAGTGCTGGTGGATTCCGAAAGATTCATTATGGTAGGGTGTGGGTGTGATGTGTGTGTGTGTGTTTGTATTTGTATTGTGTGTGGGGGGGGGGGTGTTGTGTGTTGTGTGTGTGTGTGTGTGTGTGTGTGTGTGTGTGTGTGTGTGTGTGTGTGTGTGTGTGTGTGGTGTGTGTGTGTGTGTAAGGGACAGGGTGAGTGTGTGTGAGTGAGAGATAGATAGAGAGGGGGGAGAGAGAGAGAGAGAGAGTGTTGTGTGTGTGTGTAGTGTTTGTGTGTGTGTGTGTTGTGTTGTGTGTGTGTGTGTGTGTGTGTGTGTGGCAAGAGTCACAAACAGACGTATAAAAAGGCAAACGATTTGTTTTGACAGATGATTTACACACAACCATACTTTTTTATGTATTATAACTAATGAACAGGATTAATTCGTATTCAATTATCTTCTGTGACCTAAAACAAGAACATAAAGATTCAGAGATGAAAGCCAGAAGACAAAAGACGAAATCCACTGGCCAGTCCTTCGAGACACCAGTAAGACGAGACATGCCAGACCACCTAAGACAACGCAACATTATTTATTTATTATTACCGTTGTCTTAATTAGTGGGAATGAAGTGATCGAACGTAGCTCTTCCTGTCGTGGTTTTGACTCAGACTGAGCAGGATTACGCGAAGATATACGCAAAATATACACAGCAGTCTCCTCATTACTGAACATGAAATTATCGAATGTAGATTTTCCTGTCGGGGTTTTGACTCAGACTGAGCACGATTACACAAAAATATACACAGCAGTCTCCTCATTACTGAACATGAAGTTGATCGAGCGTGGATTGACCTGTTTTGACTTAGACTGATCAGGATAACACGACCCGAGCACAGAGAAGGCAGGACGCGAGGGTAACAGATGGTCCCGAGCGGTAATAGACACCAGGAGGGGGGGACAGGGGGGCTGCAAATGGCCTCATATATGGGTGATTTTGGGCGTTATGGGAAAGAATTGCATCTACTTGCCCCCGTGTCCGAATAGCTGACTCGCCCGCACGCCCACGAAGCAAAATGAAAGCACAAAAAGCGAATTTTCGACCTCGAATGAAACGTAATTTTGTGTCCCTGAGATGGATGTGGTTTACGAGTATGTTGGGGTATGTGTGTGTATGTTTTGATGTTTGTTGTAACTTGTACGTTGCATCGTCTGGATCAAGTATGAGGGAAAAGTACCGATCAGGAAAAACAAAAACAGTCCGGACAGAGAGAGGAGAGAGAGAGAGAGAGAGAGAGAGAAAGAGAGGAGAGAGAGAGAGAGAGAGAGGGAGAGAGAGAGAGAGAGAGAGAGAGAGAGAGAGAGAGAGAGGAGAGAGAGAGAGAGAGAGAGAGAGAGAAGAGAGAGAGAGAGAGAGAGAGTGAGAGAGAGAGAGAGAGAATTTCTCCGGACAGAAATTTCGAAAAACAAATACTCCGATATTTCCAATACGGTCAAAAAAAAAAAAAAAAAAAAAATCGTGCAGGATGGAGGACATAGAAGCGATTTTATGCGACATTTTTCTTTTTCTTCTTTTTCTTTTTTCTTCTTTACGTAAAAAAACACCGCTTAGTGACCCCGTTGGAAAGGGTCGTAATGCGCGCGATCTCGGAACCGTCCCTTCCTCCCCTCCCCCTCCCCCCCGGACTCACTCACTCCACTCACTCACTCACTCACTCACTCACTCACTCACTCAACTCACTCACTCTCTCTCTCTCTCTCTCTCTCTCTCTCTCTCTCTCTCTCTCTCTCTCTCTCCTCTCTCTCTCTCTCTCTCTCTCCCTCCCCTCCCTCCCTCCCTCCCTCCCTCCCTCCCTCCCTCCCTCCCTTCCTTTCGCACACACGCCCAGACAATATTCTCAGTATCTATCTATCAGTCTTTATTTTTCTGTATCAATTTGTTTATTTCTATCCAAACCTATGCACTTGTCTTATTATGTTTTTTTTTTCATGTCTCTCTCTATTTTTCTTTTTTTTTCTCTCTCTATAGTTCCTTTTTCATTTTTCATTCTATTTCTCTCTTTGTCTCTCTCTCTCTCTTCTCCGGTTTCTTTTTTCATGTGTCTCTATTCCTCTGTTTGTCTCTTCTCCTGCTCCTTTTTTCATGTCTCTCTTTATTTATTTATTTTCTCTCCTTTTCTACTGTTTCTCTCTCTATTTCTCATTTTTTCTCTCTCCCTATTCCTTTATTCACGTCTCTTTCTTTCTCTCTTTTTTCATGTCTCTTTATTTCTCATTTTTTCTCCCTCTTTCTCTCTTTCTCTGATTCCTTTATTCATGTCTTTCTGTTTCTCTCTCTTTCTCTAGTTCCTTTTTTCACGTCTTTCTGTTTCTCTCTCTTTCTCTAGTTCTTTTTTCACGTCTTTCTGTTTCTCTCTTTTTCTCTAGTTCTTATCCGTCTTTCTGTTTCTCTCTCTTTCTCTAGTTCTTTTTTCACGTCTTTCTGTTTCTCTCTTTTTCTCTAGTTCCTTTATTCACGTCTTTCTGTTTCTCTCTCTTTCTCTAGTTCCTTTACTCACGTCTTTCTATTTCTCTCTCTTTCTCTCTCTTTCTCTAGTTCCTTTACTCACGTCTTTCTGTTTCTCTCTCTTTCTCTAGTTCTTTTTTCACGTTCTTCTGTTTCTCTCTCTTTCTGTAGTTCTTTTTTCACGTCTTTCTGTTTCTCTCTCTTTCTCTAGTTCCTTTACTCACGTCTCTCTCTTTCTCTCTCTTTCTCTAGTTCCTTTATTCACGTCTTTCTGTTTCTCTCTTTTTCTCTAGTTCCTTTACTCACGTCTTTCTATTTCTCTCTCTTTCTCTCTCTTTCTCTAGTTCCTTTACTCACGTCTTTCTGTTTCTCTCTCTTTCTCTAGTTCTTTTTTCACGTTCTTCTGTTTCTCTCTCTTTCTCTTGTTCCTTTATTTACGTCTTTCTGTTTCTCTCTTTTTCTCTGGTTCCTTTATTCACTTCTTTCTGTTTCTCTCTCTTCTCTTAGTTCTTTTTTTTCACGTCTTTCTGTTTCTCTCTCTTTCTCTAGTTCCTTTACTCACGTCTTTCTGTCTCTCTCTCTTTCTCTAGTTCCTTTACTCACGTCTTTCTGTCTCTCTCTTTTTCTCTATTTCCTTTACTCACGTCTTTCTGTCTCTCTCTTTTTCTCTATTTCCTTTACTCACGTCTTTCTGTTTCTCTCTCTTTCTCTAGTTCCTTTTTTCACGTCTTTCTGTTTCTCTCTTTTCTTCTGTCCTTTATCTCTCTGTTCTCTCTTCTCGTTCCTTTATTCACGTCTTTCTGTTTCTCTCTCTTTCTCTAGTTCCTTTTTTCACGTCTTTCTGTTTCTCTCTCTTTCTCTAGTTCTTTTTTCACGTCTTTCTGTTTCTCTCTCTTTCTCTAGTTCTTTTTTCACGTTCTTCTGTTTCTCTCTTTTTCTCCATTTCCTTTACTCACGTCTTTCTGTTTCTCTCTCTTTCTCTAGTTCCTTTATTCACGTCTTTCTGTTTCTCTCTTTTTCTCTAGTTCCTTTATTCACGTCTTTCTGTTTCTCTCTTTTTCTTCTGGGTTTTTTCACGTCTTCTGTTTTCTCTCTCTTTCTCTAGTTCCTTTTTTCACGTCTTTCTGTTTCTCTCTCTTTCTCTAGTTCTTTTTTCACGTCTTTCTGTTTCTCTCTCTTTCTCTAGTTCTTTTTTCACGTCTTTCTCTCTTCTTTCTCTAGTTCTCTCTTTCTGTTTCTCTCTCTTTCTCTAGTTCCTTTTTCACTCTTTCTGTTTCTCTCTCTTTCTAGTCTTTCTGTTTCTCTCTCTTTCTCTAGTTCTTTTTTTTCACGTCTTTCTGTTTCTCTCTCTTTCTCTAGTTCCTTTACTCACGTCTTTCTGTTTCTCTCTCTTTCTCTAGTTCTTTTTTTCACGTCTTTCTGTTTCTCTCTCTTTCTCTAGTTCCTTTACTCACGTCTTTCTGTTTCTCTCTCTTTCTCTAGTTCCTTTATTCCCGTCTCTCTCTTTCTCCGTTTCGCCAAAATGGAAATGAATTCAGTTCTCGATTTACTCTCCCATTCCCTTCTTTCGCCTCAATTAACGATTCATTATATTTTTCTCTCCTTCCTTCTCGTTTTATTTATAGTAATTATGACATTTCAGGTCGTACTCTTTCATTACTTTCATTTTTTTCCCTCTTATTCCTTTTTTTTTTTTCTTTCTTTCTTCAGCCAGTGGAAATCCTCAGAATTCAGAAGCATTTCCCGAACCGAGAAATGAAGGTTGAAAGAAATGATTTTTTTTGCTCGGTTGTAAAAGCGTTTTGTAATTACTCTCACGGAGGGAATTCGCAAGAACGTTGAAATGTGCTGTGGGTGTGTGGAGGGGGGGGGGGAGTGTGCGTGGGTAGTGTGTGTGGGTAGGTAGGTGGGTGGATGGGTGGATGGGTGTGGGTGGTTGTGTGTGTAGGGTGTATGTGTGTGTGTGTATGTGTGTGTTGGTGTGTGTGTGTGTCTGTCTGTGGGTGTGGGTGTGGGTGTATGTGTGTGTGTGGGTAGGTGTGTGTGTGGGTGTGTGGTGTGTGTGTGTGTGTGGGTAGGTAGGTGGGTGAGTGGGTGGGTGCGGGTGTGTTTATACATATAATATACATACATTGACTCAGACACACAGACTCTCTCCTCTCTCTCTCTCTCTCTCTCTCTCTCTCTCTCTCTCTCTCTCTCTCTCTCTCTCTCTCTCTCTCTCTCTCTCTCTCTCTCTCTCTCTCTCTCTCTCTCACACACACACACACACACACACACACACACACACACACACACACACACACACACACACACACACAACACACACACACCACACACACACACACACGCCCATACCCGTACAATATGTAAATGTATGCTAGTCCCATCAAAAATGCGTATGTATATGGCGTATGAAAACTTGTTCACCGAAAATGTTGCTGCAGAATATATACACGAGGCAACAAACAGCTGGGTGTTGGGAAATAACTCGGGTACATGATGTGAACATGTACAGTTATATGGAAGTATGAATATGCGTTTGTGTTGATGAATGTTCTCGTCCCTGTGTTGGCGCCGCGTACCCATCACGGTACTTCTCTCTGATGCTTCTGTCTGCTGTGCTGTTTTCCTTTCCGGTCTTGGACGAAAGGTCTTGGGGATGGAGGAGGATAGTGTGATCTCGCGTACTTATTATTTGTCCCTTTTCTCTATTTTCTTTTAATTTGATTTCATTGGGTAGAAGGATAGTGTGATCTGGCGTACATGTCCTTTTTCCTTTTCTTTTAATTTCATTGGATAGAAGGATGGTGTGCTTCGCGTACATATTATTTGTCCCTTTTTCTTTTCCCTTTTTTCTTTTGATTTTATTGGGTAGAAGGATAGTGTGATCTCGCGTAGTTTTTATTTGTCCCTTCTCCCTTTTTTCTTTTGATTTCATTGGGTAGAAGGATAGTGTGATCTCGCGTACTTATTAATTGTCCCTTTTCTCTTTTTCTTTTAATTTCATTGGGTAGAAGGATTGTGTGATCTCGCGTACTTATTAATTGTCCCTTCTCTCTCTTTTGTCCCTTCTCCCTTTTTTCCTTTTTTCTTTTAATTTCATTGGGTAGAAGGATAGTGTAATCTCGCGTACGTGTCCTTTTTCCTTTTCTTTTAATATCGTTGGGCGATGGCGTGTCCCCGGAGCGACCCCCTGCGATTCGTCGGATGTCTCCCCGAATTGCCTGCGTTCTGCCTCTTCCGGATGCGCGCAAAGAGGAAGCGAGAACGGCCCGGATTAGCTGTCCTTTGCCGTTATTGGGATTACAGCAGTTCGGGCTCGGATATGACGGCGACTGCGCTGGCCTGCGTTGTCGGCTCTCCATCCGGGCACTCCAGCCGACCTCGCCGAGCGGATACGCCGACACGCAGCGCCGCTTTTGGGACAGCAGCGCATTGGTTGCAGCGGTTTTTGGACATCGGTTGCAGCGGTTTTTGGACATCGGAGCGCGTTTTTGGACATCGGTTGCAGCGGTTTTTGGACATCGGTTGCAGCGGTTTTTGGACATCGGCTGCAGCGGTTTTGGACATTGGTTGCAGCTGTTTTTGGACATCGGTTGCAGCGGTTTTTGGACATCGGCTGCAGCGCCATGCATAATTGAGGGGCGTATTGACGTGGGCGGGGCGGAGGGCCACTTGTTGTCGGCGCTAATGGACGCGGCTCATCCGGGGGCGGCGCGGATCATCACAGCGCCAGTGGATTCATCTTCGAAATGGGCGTGTGGATGCGGATGGCGGGGGGGGGGGGGGGGAGGGCGGCTGTGTTAGCGTTACGTTATAGTGACCATCGGGGAATTGATGCTATTATTGGTGTCTTTTTATCTCCCTATTCTCTTCTGTGTTTGTTTATCGGGGAATTGATGCTATTATTGGTGTCTTTGTATCTCCCTATTCTCTTCATCTGTGTTTGTTTATCGGGGAATTTGATGCTATTATTGGTTTCTTTCTATCTCCCTATTCTCTTCTTCCGTGTCTGTTTATGTTTGATACGTGTATATGTATGCGCTTTTGTGTGTATTTATATCGTGTGTTATATACAGGAACGTGCTGTTCTGACCTGAGAAATTATCATTTTATTCAACAGGACAAGTAATTCATTTTCACGGATTATTTATTATTACAGTTGTAAATATGAGCTGAATATATAATTAAGCTCTATATTAAAAAAGAGGCGCTCGACATAAAGTAATTCATATTACATACAGCACTTTTTTTCGCTATTTCTCTTGCACCGTATAGAACACATTCATTATGGATATTTCGCTCGCAACAAAATAAAATCTAAAATAGTTTTTTTTTTCTTATTATTATTGTTATTATTCTCCTTCTTCTTCTCTTCTTCCTTCTTCTTCTTCTTCTTCTCCTCCTCCTTATTCTTTTCCTTCTTTTTCTCCTTCTTCTTCTTCTTCTTCTTCTTCTTCTCCATCTTCTTCTCCTCCTCTTTCCTCTCCTTCCTCTTCCTCCTCTTCCTCCTCCTCCTCCTCCTCCTCCTCCTCCTCCTCTTCTTCTTCCTCCTCTTCCTCCTCCTTTCCTCCTCCTCCTCCTCCTTCCTCTTCCTCTTCTCCTCCTCCTTCCTCTTCTTCTTCTTCTTCGAGACATACATCTTTGACAGCGATAACTTGACACGTCGACTAACTATGTCCTTTTTTCCTTCGTCTTTTGCAGTTGGCTGAGTTGGAGCAGCGTGTGGTGGAGGCGGAGGCGCGCGCGGAGGATGCTGAGGAGAAGGTGAGTCATCTTGGTCTTCCGTCTGTCAGGATATCCGATGCTGACTTATTGCAGAGAGAGAGAGGTGAGGGGGAGGGGAGGGGGAGGGGGGTAGGGGCGTTGGAGTGGGGCGCGTTAGAGAGGGGGTGGGGGAGGGGTGGATTTGGGTTGTATTTTTTATCTTATTTTTTTATTTTTTTTTTTTTTTGGGGGGGGGGTTGTGTGGTTTTTAGTTCTTTGTTGTGGTAGTCATATTTTTTTTTCTTTGGTGAGGGTTTCTTAGTTAATAGATTAAAAAACAAACAAACAGATGAATCATAGTTAAATAATAAATAAAAAAAACAGATGAATATATTTTGCAGGAAGTCTTTTTCCTGTGGATTCGAATGATTTTGCGTTGTTGAAGCTTAAAAGAAGCATATAAATCGAGAAAATAAAAGGTGTTTTGTCTGAACGGGAGTGTAATACTATATACTGTTAACAAGGGAATAGATGGTACTAAATTCCTGAACATTTTATATTCCCAAATGTTTATTTACTGGTTCTGTAGCTAACTACCATTTTCTCTGCAATCTGAAATGACCTTGAAATAAAACAAATAAAATGAAAAAAGGAGTTTGAACAGGAAATAAAACGGAATGGACTTTGGGACACTTTTTTTTAATGATCATAGATGCCATTCGATATTGGCCAGCTGATAAGGGCTGATAGGAAATGTAGAATGTTTAGAGTTTATAAGAGAGAGAGAGAGAGAGGAGGAGGAGGGAGGAGGGAGGAGGGAGGGAGAGAGAGGAGAGAGAGAGAGAGAGAGAGAGAGAGAGAGAGAGAGAGAGAGAGTAGCTAACTACCATTTTCTCTGCAATCTGAAATGACCTTGAAATAAAAAGAAATGAAAAGAGTTTATAGGTCCAAGCGTTATTCTCCTTTGTGTGAGAATGAGGATTAGTTCAACGGCATCTCCAGCATCCTTGGCGAATCTGGGACTCATCTTCCACTCTCGTTTAATAAGTTGTAGAGAGAGGAGCAGACAGATAGACAAACAGACACAGACAAACAGATATAGACAGACACAGACAAACACACACACAGACAAATAGACACACACACACACACAAACACACAAACAAACAAACACACACACACACAAACAAACACACAAACACGCACACACACGCACACACACACACACACAAACACACAAACAGCCAGACAGACAGACAATCATTGCGCGATCTCCCATCCTTCACATTTCGGGGGAACTTCCGGATTCCCGCGATAAATTACGGAATGAGGGAAAATAAATGTCGAGCGGAAGGAACAGGCGACGAGAGAGGGTCACGTGAACTGCCGAAGGAACGAGCGACGAGAGAGGGTCACGTGACCTGCGAAGGAACGAGCGACGAGAGAGAGTCACGTGACCTGCCGAAGATCCTAGCGACGCGTGTGAACTCTTTGGGATATTTTATGAAGACGATTTTGCAAGGATTCGGACGCGGGGCCAGTCAGTCGCCTCGCTTCGGGACGGAGGAAGGGGAGGTGGAGGAGAAGGGGAGATGGGACGAGGAGGGGAAAGAGGAGAGAGGAGGGGGAGGAGAAGGGAGAGGAGGAGGAGGAGTTGGAAGAGTAGGAGGAGGAGTTGGAAGAGGAAGAGAACTGGTAGAGGAGAGGAAGGAGAGGGAGGAGGAGGAGGAGAGAAAGGAAGCTGAATAGAAGGCAGGAGGAGAGGGGGAGATGGGACGCGGAGGGGAAAG
>NW_020869529.1:830012-832512 GCF_003789085.1 Penaeus vannamei | reverse complement strand
GAGAGAGAGAGAGAGAGAGAGAGAGAGCCAGAGAAAGAGAGAGAGAGAGAGAGACAGAGAAAGAGAGAAAGAGAGAGAGAGAGAGAGAGAGAAACGACGCAGAAGGAATCCGAAAGAGAGAGAAGAGAGAAGAGAGATAGAGACAGAAAAGAGAGAGCGAGAGAGAGAGAGACGACGCAGAGAAAAGAGAGAGAGAGAGCCAGAGAAAGAGAGAGCGCGCGCGCGAGAGTCCGCCGCGGGTAGGCCTGGCGCGAGCGCAGGGCGGGCTTCGTGCGCGGGCTCGAGCTCAGCCGCTCTTATTAGCGAAGTTTCCCCTTTTTTTTTCTTATTAGCGAAGTTTTTCTTTTTTTGGACGAACTTACGTGCCGCTTAATGCATCCGTTTTAATTTCTATTTATTCATCGGTGCGCTGTATTTATATCGTTGTTCTTTTGCATTTCCGGCGGCCATTATTCCGAGCCCGGTTGGTGTGTTCGGAGCTTGAAATTACAGTGTTTTATGACGGTCATGAAGAATGGAAAAAGGCATTTATTGGATGTCATAAACTCGTTGATAAAGATGTCATGCACAGCTTGTTTTATCTGCTTGATAATGTGCCATGAATATTAAGAGGATGTTTGGTTAATTTTATCATTGTTGTCTAGATTTTGTGATTGTGTGATGCGATACTGTTATAGCGACTCATTTTAACGGTTTTTAACGGTTATTTGGTATTCAAAAAACTATAAGAAAAAGGACATCGGTTACCTTATGTTTAATTATGTATTTATATATGAATGTAAATGTATGTACTTATATTTTTTTATTATTATTACTATATACATTTGTATGTGTGTAATACGTTTTCCTTGTAAAAGTCACTCCTTAACTGAAATAGAATTAGAATCCATGTATACGAAAATATGGAATTTCTCACGCCCACTTGAAATAAAGCAATTCACGCCTTAAATCATAATAACTCATCTCGCAACTAAGATAGAAATGCAAAAATGATAATGATAGTAATGATAATAAATAGATTAATTGAAATAAACCATCGTCACACGTGCATCCGCGCCGCCCACGGAAGAGGCCGCACCACGCCCACGAAAAGGGGAAATCCCGCCCCAAACCGCCATCCCGCCCACTACATTGAGGATTCTTGGGCGCCATCGAAAATTCGACGGAGATAAGCATAATGGAAAGGTTTATCCCTTGTCTTTGTGAATACGCGCTCGCCGCACCTTACCTATGAATACGAAATGGCGGGGATCTCCCTACCCTCCCCTACCCTCCCTGCCTCGCTCCCTCCTCCTCTCCCTACCTCTACCTCTCCCGTCCCCTCCCTGCCTCGGCCTGCCTCTCTCCCTCCTGCCTACCTCGCCTCCCTCCCTGCCTACCCTTCCCGTGCCTCCTCTCCCTCCCTCTCTCCCTACCTGCCGACCTGCCTACCTCTTCCCGTGCTCCTCTCCCTCTCTCTCCCTACCTGCCGACCTGCCTCTCTCCCTGTCTGCCTGTCTCCCTCCCTGCCTGTCTCTCTTCCCTTGCCTTCCTTTATTTTCTTCCTTCCAGCATAACTTCCCTTGCTCCTTCCTGCTTTCTCTCCCTTCCTTTCTTCCTTCCTTCCTTCCCTCCTTCATCCCCCTCGCTCCGTCCTTACTTTACTACCTCCCCATCCCTCTTTCCCTCACCCTCCCTTCCTCTCTCCCTCCCGTCCTCCCCCTCCCTCCCCTCCCTTCCCTCCTTCCCTCCCTCCCTCCCTCCTCCCTTCCTCCCCCCTCCCTCCCTCCCTTCCTTCCTCTCTCTCTCTCTCCCCTCCCTCTCTCTTCTCCCTCCCTCCTCCCTCCCTTCCTCCCCCTCCCTCCATCCACCATCTCGTTCAATCTCTCCTTATTATATCCCCTTAGCGTATGGAGGAATAAGAACAAGGGTGAAGGGGGGAGTGGAGGGGGGGCGAAGAAAGGGAGAGGAGGAGGAGAGAGAAACAAGAAAGAGGCAGAGAGGAATAATTTGATATTCTCAGGAAGGAAAAGATGTTCCGCCGGTGGGCTTAGCTGTTTTTGTTTTCTTGCTATTTTTTCTTTTTTTTTCCTTTTTACTCTTCCTGTGCGTGTGTTTCGATCTAATGCTTGCTGTGCCATGATTTTTACTGCTTTTGCCTTCTTCCTCTTTTTTATTCTTTTATTTTTTTTTTCTTGTTATTTTCCTCTTTTCTTTTACTTCTTCCTGTGCGTGTTTCGATCTAATGCTTGCTGTGCCATGATTTTTACTGCTTTTGCCTTCTTCCTCTTTTCATTCTTTTATTATTTTGTTTTTCTTGCTATTTTTTCCTTTTTTTTTCCTTTTTACTTCTTCCTGTGCGTGTTTCGATCTAATGCTTGCTGTGCCATGATTTTTACTGTTTTTGCCTTCTTCCTCTTTTCATTCTTTTATTTTTTTGTTTTTCTTGCTATTTTTCCTTTTTTTTTCCTTTTTACTTCTTTCCTTGTGCTTCGTTTCGATCTCCCGTTCTTTCGTGCCC
>NW_020869529.1:803683-811183 GCF_003789085.1 Penaeus vannamei | reverse complement strand
ACCTGTGTGCAGCAGATGGTTCAGATTCGAGAACTGGAAACAAAGGGACAATCTTCTCAAATGTCTTATAACTGTATCAGATTGAGATTTTTTTTCCTTCTAAGTAGTAAAGAACCGTTTTTTTTTTTCTTATTTTTTTTTTTTTTTTTGCTTCTTCTTTTCTTCTTTCTTTTTCTTTTCTTCTTCTTCTTCTTCTTCTTCTTCTTCTTCTTCTTCTTCTTCTTCTTCTTCTTCTTCTTCTTCTCTTCTTCTTCTCTTCTTCTTAGCGTTTAATTTTACGTAGTCCAGTCCTATTTGGAAAGCTGTTTAAGACCTCAATCAGATAAGGCGTTGGCTAAACTCGGGGGGGGGGGGGGGGCTTTTGAGAACCTGAACTTGCATGACTTTGCAGTTTTTCGGATGCTACTGGAGACAGAAATGGCGTTGATATGGAGTGGAATCATCATCAATGCTCGGTTTTTCATTTTTTCCTTTTTTTTTTTTTTTTTTAGTTGTTTTCTTTGTGTTTTGGATAATTCGGTTGTGGAGGAAATCAGTTGGAATATCCTTGGATTTTTTTTTGCCTTTCGATCGACACGATGGATCAGTAAAAAAAAAAAAAAAAAAAAAAAAAAAAAAAAAAATCAATAAACTATTCAGTTTAACTACCTGATTCTCCTTCTGCTTCTTCTTGCCACCATGATTAATTAAATAAAAAAAAACTTGAATTAATTAAACTATTCACTTTAACTACATGATTTCTTCTCACCATAAAAAAAAAAAAAACATTTTTTTTCCTCGAAAGCGAATGACGCCACAACGCGAGAATGCAAATAAAAAGAGGTTTCAAAATCAACAAACCGAATAAAAAAAAAAAAAAAAAATTAACCGAACAGCGAAGGTCCAGATACTAGAATAATTGGCGGTTCGAGTATGATTGAGCAAAATGGCAATTTCGCTGAAGCTACGTACCGAGTGCAAAGCCTGCAACTAACCTGCAATCTGTAGCCTAAACAATGATTAATGATACCTTTAAACTACACACTCTATTAGACTCCGGCTTTGGCTATAAAGGATTTTTTTTTCTTTATTTCGTACAATAATGGAAAAAAATCGCCATTCTTTTCTTGTTCTCTTGATTTGGTTTGTTTCAAGGAAAGGGAGAGAGAAAGAGAGAGAGAGAGAGAGAGAGAGAGAGAGAGAGAGAGAGAGAGAGAGAGAGAGAGAGAGAGAGAGAGAGAGAGAGAGAGAGAGAGAGAGAGAAACAGAAGACAGACAGACAGAGAAGGAGAGAGAGAGAGGGGGGGGAGGGGGCGAGAGAGAAAATTAAAAAAGAGAGAGAGAGAGAGCAGCGAAAGAGAGAGAGAGAGCGAGCGAAAGAGAGAGAGAGAGCGAGCGCGAAAGAGAAGAGAGAGACAGACAGAGAAAGAGAGAGACAGAGAGAGAGAGAGAGAGAGAGAGAGAGAGAGAGAGAGAGAGAGAGAGAGAGAGAGAGAGAGAGAGAGAGAGAGAGAGAGAGAGAGAGAGAGAGAGAGAGATAAAGACAGAGAGAGAGAGAGAGAGTGAAAGACCCAGGCAAACAGAGACAGAAAGAAGAAACAGACTCACACATTGCAACAAGTAAATACACAGACAGACATGATACAAACAAATATTAATCTCGATTCCATGGTTAAAGAATATTTATTGAACATGATTTGACAGAAATTTATTACAACCTTCCTCTAGAATTATGGAAACGTGTTATGCTGTGAATTCATGATCAATCGTGTCTATCATTAACTTTCATTGCTTCTTGATATCGTTTTCATTGTTCAAAATATTGTTTTTTTTTACTGTTTTAGACTGGTAGTAGCAGCACCATCGACAACAACAACAATAACAACAACTAATAATAGTAATCCTCATTATTATCATATCATCATTACCATCATTATCATCATCATGAATTCAAGATTTCATCATCATTATCAGCATCATTGTTATTGTTGTTATTATCCTCATTATCATTATTATCATTGTTGTTGTTATTGTTATTATTATTATTAATTATCATTATATAAGCATTATCTTTATTTTTTCATATCATCATCATCATCATTATTATTATTATCATTATTGTTTTTATTATTTTCATTATATTTTATTATTACTATTATTATTCTCATTATTATTATCATTGCTGTTATTGTCGTTATTGTTATTATTATCATTATTAATATTATTTCATTATTGTTATTATTATTATCATTATATTTTGTATTATTATTATTATTGTATTATAATAATATTATTATTGTTATATTACTATTATTATTATTGTTTTTATTATATTCATTATTATCATTATTTTTATCATATTCATTATTATCATTGTTATTATTATTTTTATTGTTATTGCATTATTTATATTATTATCATGAATTATTATTATCATCATTCTCATCATCATTATATAATATGATTATCATTATTATCATTATCATTATCATTATTGTTACATCGTTATCATTATTATTTATCATTTATTATCATTATTATTATAATTATCATTATCATTATCATCATTATCTTTATTGTTATAATTATAATTATCATTACTTTTCTTATCATTATTATTACCATCGTTATTATGATAATCATCATTATCATTTCTCCAACTATCATTATGATTATCGTCACATCGCTACAAACGTTGGTGTTCTCATGGCAGCTCTCATCAATAATATTATCATCATTGTTAATAGTAGTAGTTGACGTAGTAATAGCAATACTTATAATAGTATTAATAGCAATAAGAGCAGTAGTAGCAACAGTAGTTGTGGTAGTAGTTGCAATAGTAGCAGCAGTAGTAATAGTAATAGTAGGAGAAGTTATATGTTCGAAGTGCTAGCATTTTCATTCTTACATCTTGAAGTGAATGACATTAACATGATATATGACTGTACTTAAGTGTGTGTACTTATGTGTACTGTGTCTGGTGGAAATAAAGAGAAATAAAGAGAACAAAATTAAATCTTAAGACGCATTTTATCTGTAATCATTGGAGAGAAAAATGTATAATAGAGAGTGAAAAATAAACAAAAAACATTTGAATATTAATTAGGGTGATTCCCCTCTCTCCCTCATCCTCCTCGGACTCCTCTCCCTTCAGCCGGACCTTACAGCATCCAGGCTTTCCACTTTCCTTCTCTCCCCTCATCCTTTTCCAACCTTTTCATTATTTCCCCTTGGCCCTCTCCCTCTTCCATACTCCCCGCCTGTTTTTCTCTTCAAATTCTTCCATATTTCTTGCTCTTCCTCTTCATCTGTGGATCTCTTTTCTCCCCCATCCTCCCTCTCCACCTTTTTTTATGGCTCTCTTTTTACTCCACTCTGTGATCCCTCTTTCTCTCCTTCCCCTCTCCCATCATTTTTTCTTCCCTTCCCCTCTCCCTTCTTCTTTCACTTTTGGCTCTCCCTATTCCCCTTCTCCTCTTCCTCCACCTTCTACCTGTGGCTCTCCTCTCTCCCATTCCCTTTCTTCCTCC
Organism: Penaeus vannamei; assembly: GCF_003789085.1. NCBI lineage: Eukaryota > Metazoa > Arthropoda > Malacostraca > Decapoda > Penaeidae > Penaeus > Penaeus vannamei. The sequence goes on along the minus strand of NW_020869529.1, from coordinate 807,674 downwards.
ACACTCCCCCATTTTTCCATTTTTCTGCCCTTCCCTTTTGACTCTCCTCCCCCCCCCTCCCCTTCTCCTCTCTCTCCTACCCTTCCCCTTCCCCTCCCCACCCAACACACCTCTCTCTCCCTTCCCTCTCCTCTATTTCCTCCCATCCCCTAGCCCTCTCCCTTCTCCCTACCCTCCCCACCTTTCTCCCCCCTTCCCTCTCCTCTCCCTCCTCCCCCCTCCCCTATACTTCCCCTCTCCTCCCCACCTCTCTCTACCCCTTCCATCCCCCTTCCACTCTCCCGCCTTCGTTCGCATCCACCAGGGATCTCTTGTGGAGGATCTGATTTCGTGATCTCGACGCTCCACGCTTCTCTCTTCGTGTTAAAATCTTGACGTAAATTGAGTGACGTAAGGCGTGCGAAGGCGAGATCGGAAGGGAGAGGGGGAAGGGGGAACGACAAACGCACATACACGGATTTACGTACATGGGTGCAGAGAAAAGGGTATGTGCGTCGATGTGTGTATACGTTTTTAAAAATTATTATTATTCATGTGTGTATGGGTATGTAATCAAAACGGTGATATCAAAGGCTATCGTCAGAATTTCTCGAGTTAAAAAGAATGAGGGAAGGAGAAGGGAGAGAAAGAAAGAAAAAGACAGAGAAAGAAAGAAAAAGAGAGGGAGAAGAAGGGGAAGATGGAGTGAGAGAGAAAGAGGGAAAGGGAGAGAGAGAGAGAGGGAAGAGTGAGAGAGAGAGAGAGGAGAGAGTGAAAGAGAGAGAGGGGGAAGAGTGAGAGAGAGAGAGAGGGAAGAGAGGGAGAGAGAGAGGGAAGAGAGAGAGAGAGAGAGAGAGAGAGAGAGAGAGAGAGAGAGAGAGAGAGAGAGAGAGAGAGAGAGAGAGAGAGAGAGAGAGAGAGAGAGAGAAGAGAGAGACAGAGACAGAGAGAGAGACAGAGAGATGGAGAGAAGAGCCTGCAAGATAGATAGATAAAGAGAGAGAGATGGAGAGAAGAAGAAACTACGAGAGATCGAGAGATAACTAAAAATAAATAAATAACGACAGAGGGAAAGACAGAGATACAGATTGTCTCCCTCTCTCATGCAACTCAGATCATGCAGTATCGTTGCAACCTCCGTGGACAACATACTCGCTAGGTGACCCGAGGAAGCAGATGGTCAAGCACATGCAAAACACAAGTAGGAGATTGGGTCGGTTCCGCCCATCGATCCCTTCCTCAAGCAACTTGCAATCATATGCAAAATTCTGCTTTTTATCTCCTCAAATTGGATAATGAGAAATCCCGAGTTACCGAAGATTGTAAAACCAACTTAAGTAACAGTTTCATTTTGTCCCCCCCCAAAAAAAAAAAAAAAAAAAAAACAGAAAAAATCCCAGGTCAGTTTCGAATCGCTTTGATATCAAAGGCTTTCGGCTGCACAAAGTGAAGAGAAGTAGCTGTACAAGCGGTGATGTACGTCATAATGCGGGGTGCTGTAGTACAAGTAAAGTGTACAGCCTGGATAAGCATAATAGATATGAATCGACCAAGACTACGGGCCGGGCCTGATGTGGCCACTTTAAATCACACACAAACATGAAGTTATTTGCCTCACACATTAAATGATACTTATTACACATATCGTATATCATTCGGGAGGCGACCATATGCTCCTTGAACGACGCTTTCCACGGACATCCCCTGGGAAAGGGACTTGAGAACGGGAGTAACGGGGCCTCGTGCTCAGATGCGCTCCTGGGAGAATGTCAAACTGTATTTACAGATTGGAGGCTAATGATCACATGTATGTTTGTGCGTGTGTGTAAACGCATCGACTGACGTACGTGTAACACACACACACACACACACACACACACACACGCAAACACACACACACATGCACACACGAGCGCGTGCTCACAAACATGCAGAAGCACAAACTTGGCTATACATACATAATTACACAAAATCAAACTCTCACACGTCTATTTATCTATTCATTACCTTTTTTTCTTCTTCTTTTTTATCTCTCACTACGAATATCTATATCTATTGACTTCTTTATTAGACATACACACATAGATACACACATATTTACATACATACTTACATACATACACAAACACATATACACATACATATATATATGTATGTATAAGTGTGTATATGTACATATATATATATATATATATATATATATATATATATATATATATATATATATATATATATAGAGAGAGAGAGAGAGAGAGAGAGAGAGAGAGAGAGAGAGAGAGAGAGAGAGAGAGAGAGAAGAGAGATTGATTCACCTACACACACACACGCATCGAGTACGATTCCGAAACTGTTGTCTCACTTTCCTCAATAAATCTAGTTTGTGCATTGTGGGTTTTTCTTCCACATACATATATATATATATATATATATATATATATATATATAATATATATATATATAATATATATAATATATATATATATATGCCGTATGTTTGTCTATACGTACATGTGTGTGTTGTAGTCCATGCCCATGTGCGTGCGCGTGTGCATCGCCGTGTGCGCGCAGACCCCACTTACCGCGCAGCTAAGCATCGGGTGGCGCATCAAATGATAGCGTCCGCCGAGCCTCGCAGTCGGCCGGTCGGGACGCGTCGGATGATAGATGCGACGGCAGTTCCATCGGCGGCCGACAGAGACAGTCCAGTCCGCTCGCCGAGGCACAACCGCCACTTAACCCGGGCGCCGCGAGTTCGGGTCGAGGCGCTTCGGTTTCGGCCGCCGTCGGTGGGTTGCAAGAGGGGGTCGGGGAGGGGAGGGAATGGGTTGGGGAGAGGGGGAGAAAGTGCGATGATTTGGGTGCTGGTGATGGTGGTGGCGATGGGCCTTGAGTGTGATGGTATTGACGACCATAGAAAGGATAATGAAGGTGACGGGAATCATGTCATTATCACCACGCGGCTGTTCTTTTCATTTTCTTAAAAGAAGTTGGTTTCCCTTCCGAATCGACCGCCGCAGACCATCCGGCCCAGCCCGACGGACCCCGACGAACCCCGACAGCGGCCAGGCCATTGCTATGCACTCCTAACCGGCCTTCGTTCGTCCTTCGCCCGCCCGCATGTTCCTGCCTGCCGAGCCGCCCTTGCCCCCCGCCGCCGCCCGCCCGCCCACCACAATCGCATTCCAGCAGTGATATCATTTAGCAAAACAGCTTTTTATTTGCAGCCTGTGATTACGGATACTGCAGAGGCCGGTTCGAGGGCGCCGTCCATCGCGGGTCTCGAGTCCCGGATCCGCGGGACCTAAAAATCGCAATTTACTTAGACTGATGATAATCCCGCTGCCGTAATCAGCGCCCTTGCGACAGGCTACAGCACTGCGGCCTTCGATTCCCCGGCGCCGTTCAATTCGCGGGTTGCCGGGAAAGTGTATCGGATAGAATTGTGTTCAGTGTCAATAGCCCTGATATATTGGCCCATCTCTCAAGGCAGGAGTTGTGATTAGTCTTTCGCTCGGCCGCGCTCGCTGAATAAGCAAGCGACACGCCTCGACGTCCGGGGACCCCGAATGGGCGGCGACGGGCGTGGGGCAATGTGGGCGTGGGGGCAATCCGGACCGTGGGCGTGGGGGCAATCCCGGACCGTGGGCGTGGGGGCAATCCCGGACCGTGGGCGTGGGGGCAATCCCGGACCGTGGGCGTGGGGGCAAAAATGTGGGCGTGGGGCAATCCGGACCGTGGCGTGGGGCAATCCCGGCGTGGGCGTGGGGCAATCCCGGACCGTGGGCGGGGCAATCCCGGACCGTGGGCGTGGGCAATCCCGGACCGTGGGCGTGGGGCCAATCCCGGACCGTGGGCGTGGGGCCAATCCCGGACCGTGGGCAATCCGGTGGGCGTGGGGGCAATCCCGGACCGTGGGCGTGGGGCGACATTGCTGCGAAGGGAGAAGCCTCTTAAGGTGTTCCATCCCTGAGACACCTTCGCGTACTGTGTTCTGGAGGAAGATGTTGTTCCA
>NW_020869529.1:761183-768683 GCF_003789085.1 Penaeus vannamei | reverse complement strand
GTGTGAATTAGGACATGCGTCTTATAAAACTTGTTATTAAGAGTAAACATTCACAATTGGACAGACAATAAACAACTCCTCCATAGGACTCCTTGACCTATGTTTTAACACAAGGACACTTCCTCAGTACGTATGCCTTTATTGATACGTATTTATATATATCGATTTTCTTCCTTAACTCCTTCTTTCTCCTCCTTATCTTTTCATTATTACTATTATTATTATTTTATTTATTATTAATTTTATTATTATTATTATTATTATTATTTCCGTTCACCATTTGCCATCAATTAGAAACATTCGTGTGAAAAATTGTTAGGTACCCCTTTGACCTCAATTCTTTTCCTGTCTTAACTATTTTTCTATCCCAGGCCTTATGTGCGGTGACTTTTGAATGCAGGTTTTATTGCACGTAAACGAAAAAAAATCGGAAATACGGTGGAACAGCAAACAAGCCGATATCAAGAAAAACAGGTACTTAGAGACACACCCATTAGGCATCGTTTACGGAAAGGTTTCAGCTGCGAAAAAAAAAAAACACAGCATGAAGAGTTTTATTTTCAACAAGGTCGTGCCATTCACACTGTTTATGTCTCTTCGTGTCTTTGCAGTGCGTTGTTTTGCGGCGATACGGAAAAGGGAATAAAAACTGGAGTGTTTCACGAGCATTCGTATTTATTCACATGGATATCTCACCACTCCTTTTTTTGTATGTCTCGATGTGTGTGTTCAGCGTTCGAGATGGGTATATGCCACCGTTTGATTGGATTATGATACAGACCAACATAAAATAAGCGAGTTGTGAAATATGCGATCGATTGAGCATGCCAGAAACTGCCTTCTCAAAGCCCCAAACAAAAAGCCACAGCCGAGGTCTTTGAAAGGCAAGCCAGGATCGTACACCTTACTCTCGAAGCAGCCAGCCCGTTAAAGGATTTTTATAACACATAAACGTATTTTATGGTAATTATGACAAGGCCTCCTTACCAAAGTTACAGAACAGCTAACTACCATACACAGGAGGTCGTTATTCTTGCCGACCATTATGCAGTTCGGTAATTTAGAGGGACATGGAGTGGATGAAGAAACTATTGGGAAACGGCTGAGCACGTGGTGAGTCCCTTTTCCTTTTGGAGAACTTGATGCAAATCGGTGTCGTGTATTTATATATGAATACACAGATGGGATACATAGGCGTTCCCACGCACATGCAGACAGTTGCGAGTTATATCCTGCTGCCTGCATTAATGACTCCATCTTTCTTTTAACCCGATTGTCTAATGCTTTGTCTCTTTCTGTCTTTCTCTGTCTGTGTCTGTCTGTCTGTCTGTCTCTGTCTGTCTGTCTGTCTGTCTGTCTGTCTGTCTCTCTGTCTCTGTCTCTCTCTCTCTCTCTCTCTCTCTCTCTCTCCTCTCTCTCTCTCTTCTCCTCTCTCTCTCTCTCTCTCTCTCTCTCTTCCTCTCTCTTCTCTCTCTCTCTCTCTCTCTCTCTCTCTCCTCTCTCTCTCTCTCTCTCCTCTCTCTCTCTCTCTCTCTCTCTCCTCTCTCCTCTCTCCTCTCTCTCTCTCTCTCCTCTCCTCTCTCTCTCCTCTCATCTTCCCTCTCTCCTCCTCGCTCCCTCGCTCCCTCTCTCCCTCTCCTCTCCTTCAACGCATTGTTTCTCTAAATACTCCCCCACCGCCCCCCCCAACATACCATACCAAAGATACCCAAGGTCTGTTGGTATCGTTTCATCGAGTACGAGTGGTGAGTGGGGGTGGGGGGAGGGGGGGGGGGGGGCTCAGTAGTGAAGGTACAGATTGCATTAAGAGGACCACTTAACTCCCCTCTTTGTGGCTTCCCTCCCATTTACAGAATGATTTTTTACGCCATAGTGGTTAATTAAAAGTAAACTATTTAATGGGGGAAGGTGGGGGTCGGGTGGGGAGAGGGAGAGGGAGAGCACAGAAGATGCCCGGATGTTGGAAGATGGGGAGGGAAGGGGTAGGAGGAGAGGGGGGAGGAGGGGATAGGGGGGAGGTATTGCCCGCGGGTGTATTTATGGCCAATTTTAAACGCCTCGTTTAGGGCTTTTGGCGGATAAGTGATTGTTAAAAAGATAACCACCTTAGGGCAATGCCATATCGCTTCTCGGACCTTGGACTTTTCACTCATTTCTGTTTGTGTCTTTTTCTGTCTGTATAGTTTTTTGTCTGTGTGGCTGTGTTTGTGTGGGTATGTTTGTCTATTTCGTCTGTCTTCTCTCTCTCTCTCTCTCTCTCTCTCTTCTCTCTCTTCTCTCTCTCTCTCTCTCTCTCTCTCTTCTCTCTCTCTCTCTCTCTCTCTCTCTCTCTCTCTCTCTCGTGTTTCCCTAATTGTCCTGAACCCAAACGTCCTGACAGAACGAGGAGCAAGAGAGCAGAAAATAACAAACAGGATTGAACAAAGTGTAGCAAGACAAACTCCCTTCTCCCCCTCCCTATCTCCCCCCTTCCCTCCCCCTCTATCTCTCCCCTTCCCTTTCCCCCTCTATCCTCCCCTTTCCTCCCCCTTTATCTCTCCCCTCTCCTCTATCTCTCCCTTCCCCCCTCTATCTCTCCCCTTCCCCTCCCCCTTCTATCCCTTCCCCTTCTCTATCTCTCCCTTCCCCTCCCTCCCCTCTATCTCTCTCCCCCCTATTCTCCCCTTCCGCCCTCTATCTCTCCCCTTCCCTCCTCCCTCTATCTCTCCTTCCCCTCCCCCTCCCCTCTAATCTCTCCCTCCCCTCCCCCCCCTTCTATCTCTCCCCTTCCGCCCCTCTATCTCTCCCTTCCCTCCTCCCCTCTATCTCTCCCCTTCCCTCCCCCTCCCCTCTATCTCTCCCCTTCCCCTCCTCCCCTCTGTCTCTCCCTTCCCCGCCCCTCTATTTCTCCCCTTCCCCTCTCCCCCTCCCCCTCCCGCGCAGGTCTCGAGGCGCTCTCGACCTCCTCCCCTCCTCCTCCTCCTCCTCCTCCTCCTCCTCCTCCTCCTCCTCCTCCCTCCTCCTCCTCCTCCCCTCCCCCTCCTCCCTCCTCCTCCTCTCCCTCTACCTCCCTTCATTACCTCCTATTAACAAGACCCGATGACATGACGAACACGGGAGAGGCTCCAGACGACGACTGTGACACCTCGACTCGTTCTCGCCCCCCCCCCCCCAACGCTTCGTCCCCTCCTTCCCTACCTCTTTCCTCTTTCCACCTCGCTTCTTCTTTCGTTTTTCCTCTCCCCCTTGGTTCTTCTTCTCCTCTTTTGCCTTCGTCCTCTTCTTTTTCCTGTCGTTCTCCCTTTTTTCCTGCCTCTTTTCAACTTCCTCTTATCCTCATTCTCCTGTCGTTCTCTCTCCTTTTTTCCTGCTTATTTTCGGTTCCCTCTTATTCTCTTTCCCTCCCCCTCCCTCCCACACACGTACGATCACCGTCGTGGTCCCCGCCCCCTCTTCTCCTTTTCTTTCCTCCTTCCTCTTTCCTCCTGCCTCATCCATATTCCCCTGTTTCCTTCTCTACCTCTTCCTCCTTCCATCCTTAAAGATGCCGTGTCTTCTTCCTCCCTTCTTCCCTCTTTCTTCTGGGAACTTTTCCTTTTTCTTTTTTCTTACCCTTCCTTCTATCCCTTTATCATGGCTTCTCCCTTGTTGCTTCTTCCTCCACTTCTCCACCTCCTTGTCTTATTCCCACATAATATTTCTCTGGAATCTGGTCTCCTCTTCCTCTCTTCCTTCTTCCTCATTTATCCACCTCATTTTTATTTCTTTGTTTCTTACTCTACTTTCACCTCCCCCTCCTCTTTGCCTCTCCCACATGGCGTCCACCGACCTACATATCATCCAATTCTCTCTCTTCCCTTCTCCTTCTCCTCATCTCCCCCTCCTCTCATATCCCTCCACTTCCTTCTTCTTCCTCCTCCTTCTCCTTCTCCTTCTTCTACTTCACTCCTCCTCTCTCTTCCTCCTCTCCTGCTCCTCCTCTTCCACCTCCTCCTCTTCTCCTATATCCTTCCTCAGCCCTTCACTTCCCCTCTCTCATATCCTCCACTTCTCTTCCTCCTCCTCCCCTTTTTCCCTCCCTCCTTCTCTCATCTCCCCCAACTTCCCTTCTCTCTTCCTCCCTCCTTCCCTCACTCCACTCGTCTTCTTCTCTCCTCTCTCACTTTCTTGCCCCTCCTCCTCTCATCCCACTTCCTTCCCTATTTTCACTCTCTTCCACTCCCCTTCCCCTCCCTCTTCCCTTCACCCCCACACTCCTCGCTCCCACTACCCCTCCCCCTCTTCCCCCTCCATCCACCCCCCCACACCCGCCTCCTCTTTCCTTCCTCCTCCCCTCTTCTTCCCTCCTCCATTCCACCCCCAACCCACACCCCCGCCCCCTCCCTCCCCACTCCCCCATCCCTCTAATCCCCCCACCTCCCCCCTCTTCCCTCCACCTCCCCTCTTCCCTCCACCCCCCCTTCTTCCCCCCTTCTTCCCTCCTCCCCCTCCCACCTCCTCCCCATCCCCCCTCCCCCTTCTTCCCTCCTCCACCCCCCCGCTCTCCCCCTTCCACCTCCACCCCCGCCTCCTCTTCCCCTCCCTCCTCCCCACTCCCCACTCACCCCTCCCTTCCCTCTCACCCCTCCCTCTTCTTCCCTCCTCCTTTTTCCCTCCTCCACCTCCAACCCCCTAGTCCCTCCCCCCTTCTTCCCTCCTCCCCACTCCTCCACTCACCCCTCCCTCCCCCTCCCCCTTTCCCCCCTTCTTCCCTCCTCCACCTCCAACCCCCTAGCCCCTCCCCCTTCTTACCTCCTCCACCTCCACCCCCTCCCCCTTCTTCCCTCCTCCCCACTCCCCCCTCCCTCCCCTCCCCTCCCCTCGCGTTCTTCCCTCCTCCGCCTCCTTGCGGGAAGACTACTTAGTGCGCCACGACCGCAGATCACGACTCAACCGCCGCCGTTCCTGAGAAAAGAATGTTTGGAGGACGCGACGCCTCTGTACGCTGCTGCTGCTGCTGCTGCTGCCGGTGTTCTGTCGTTCTGAAGGAGGAGGAGAGGAGGAGGGTACGGCACGAGGGAGGGATGGGAGGGGGGGAGGGAGGGAGGAGGGGAAGAAGGGGAGGGAGGATGGTGAGGGATGGGGGATGGGAGGAGGGAAGGGAGAAGAGGGGGAGGTGAGGGGAGGGGAAGGGGGAGAGATGTGGAGGGAGAGGGAGGAGGGGGAGGAAAGGAAGGAGAGATGGGGAGAAAAGGGAGGAAGGAGGAGGAGGAGATAGGGGATAGGAGGGAGGAGGAGGAGAGGGAAAGAGAGAGGGGGAGAGGGAGAAGGGATAAAGGAAAGACAACAAGGGTGAGGGAGAATGGTGGTGAAGGAGGGAAGGGAGTTGGAAAAGGAGAACAAGGAGAGAGAAAAATATAGCAGGGACAGGAGAGAGGAGAAAATGGGAGGTGAGGTGAGGCGGTAGAGACAGACAGACAGACAGACAGACAGAAAGAAAGAGAGACAGACAGACAGATAGTACGAGAAAATACTGAAGAAAAAGTCAGAACGTTGAGAGGAGAAGACACGACGAGAAGAAGTACTTAAATATACAGAAAAAGGAAAAGAAAAAAGGAAAGATATAATATAATGTAATAAATAATGTAATTTATGGCAGCGACAATAATGATAATGGAATGATAATAATAATCATCATCATTATTATTTTGATTATTATCATCATTATCATTGCTGTTATCATCATTATTAGTGGTAATATTGTCATTAATTTTATAATTAGTATTATCGTCATTGAGATTACTATTACTGTTATTATTTTCATCATCATTATCATTTTCGTTGTTATTGTTATAAATATTATTGTAGATATTTTTATTTTCATTTCTATCAATCACTATTGTTATCATTATTGTTGATGTTGTTGTTGGTATGTTCATTATCATCATTATTATCATTATTACTATTATCATTATTATAATTATTATTATTAATATTATCTTCTGTTGTTATCTCTATTATCATTGTTAATATTATCATTCATTATTATTATTATCATTATCGTTATTATTGATATTATTATTATCATCATCATCATCATCATTATCGTTATTATTATCATTATTATCATTATTATTATCATTATCAATATTACTATCATCATCATCATTGCCATAGCAATTGTTATCATCATTATCATAATTTTATGATAATAGTATTATCATCATATCTAGTATTGCCATTATCAATATTGGTGCTAGTATCAGTATTCTAGTATTCTTCAATATGATTGCTATAATTATCATCAAAATATTTGCAAGAATAACGAATAATGTTAAAGAACGATATTACTGTTATCAATACTCTTTCTGTTGCAATTGCATTTATCACTTACGATTTTTGTTATCATTATATTATATTAGTGTTATGTTATCATTACTGTTATCGTTATCGTTGTTTCAGTTTCATAATTGTCGTTTTTTTTTTTTCTTTCTTTCTTTTTATTTATTTATTTTTATTATTATCATTATTTTTTTATTTTTTTTGAGGGGGGGGTGGCTAGCGGTGTCATCCACCTCTCCACCTTGTTACTATCGTTTTAGTGATGTATTATTACTCTTGCTATCATCATAATCATTATTATCCCTGTTATCATCATTCATTTTCGCCATCACCAAAATTACAGAAAAAGAGAAAGGCTTTTTAAATGACGGTAATAAAAGTGGTAATTTGATATGAGGGAAAAGGGACACTGAAACGTCCCTCCTCACCCCCCCTCCCCCCCACCCACACACAACCTTCCCCCCCCCCCTCATTCCTTACCCTTTCCTCCTTTTCCTCCCTTCCCCAGCCTCTTCTCCTCCCCACTCCTCTTATCCTTTCCCTCCCTCCTCCCCCTCTTCCATTCCCCCTCATATCCCCTCCCTTCCTCCCCCCCTCCCCTTCCCACCTAATTTCCCCTCCCTCCCCCTCACCCTCACCCTTTCCCCCTCCTTCCTCTCCCGCTCCCTCCCCCTTACCCCTACTCCTTTTCCCTCCCTCCCTCTCCCTCCTCCCACCCTCCCTCCATCCCTCCCTCCCAACCCCTTTCGCCCCAACCCGTCAATTTCCGAGGATATTTAGCTATCCCTCATTTGAATATAATTTGTATGTATGGGCCGGGGAACCACCTTCAGTAATGGGAAAATTGGTTTTGTAGTTAATGGGTGTGGAAGGCTGAGAAGTTACATAGATCGTCTCCCTCCGAACTCGAAGCTGGCTGTCAATAGGCATTTAGTGGGTAGAAGCCAGGTGATGGGAGTCGAAAATGGGTTCCTCCTTCTCGTCTATGCTAATGGGCAGAGAGGCCTCTTTCGACAACTGTATTACGCAAATTTATCCCTAGGTCAGCTTCTTTTTTTTTTTTTTTTTTTTTTTTTTTTTTTTTTATTATGTGGTTAGTTTTTTTTCTTTTCTCTCTCTTTGGTTCTCTTGGTTGTTTTTTTTTGTTATATTCTTTGTTTTCGTCTTTCTGTTCTCTTCTCTCTCTCTCTCTCTCTCTCT
>NW_020869529.1:753683-756183 GCF_003789085.1 Penaeus vannamei | reverse complement strand
GACGGGATGAGGATACTGGCGATAATAATGGAGTCATTGATCATGATGTCAGCAAGGCTACTGATATTGACAATATTGATGATATAAGAGAGGATCTTCATAGTAGTAATAAGGATAACAACCCTGATAGAAGTGGTAATTGTTGTAGAAGAAAAAGCTAGTTTGTTTTTCTTATTCTTTTGATAGTAACCATCAAAATCATACTGATGGTGATTGTGATAATGACGATGACGATGATCACAATAGTAATAGTAGAAGGGATAATGATGATAAAGATGATGAAAGGGAGAATTATGGTGATGATGATGACAGTTTATCATCATGAATGTTTCATGCAGTGATGATAATTATCATAATGATGATACTACTATCCTTATCATCAGTAATGATAATGATAATAATACAATAATGTAGATCATGAAAAAAACATAATTTTAATGATAATAAAAAAATGGTGATGATTAGCAGCAATACTAATTATAAACAATAATAGCAATAATGTTAAAAACGATTATGGATATTGAAATAATCATGTTATTCGTTGAATCCTGACAATAACATTTTGGTGTTATTATCTACAATTCTATATCAACATAGTGTTAATGACAATGCTTTTTAAATATTTTATTCATTTCTATGTATATATTTTAACGATAATGATTTCTATGTGATAATCATAAAAAGTAATGAAAATATTTTTTTTCAATAGCAACATTAGTGAATGGAAACCGGTTCATCACCATGCGAACTAACAAACAAAAACAAACAAACAAACAGAATCGACATGTTATCTTTTGCAGATGTTCAGGAACGTTTTTTTTTTTGCGAACCTTAAGTAATGACATCATTATCATTAGAAAACATCATAAATGTTTTCGTTGACATCATGCTGCGCGGAGGGAGGAAGAAAAACATTATTGTTGTCTCTATCAGTATCATTGTTATTGATATTTTATTATTGTTATTATATTATTCTTTATTCTTTATTATTATTATTATTATTATTATTATTATTGTTGATGTTGTTATTATTACTATTATTATTATTAATCATTATTATTATGATTATTATTATTATTATTATATTATCTATTATTTTTTTTATCATTATTGTTGTTATTGTTATTATCATTATTATCACAGCTGTCATTGCTGTTATCATTAATATTGCCATTATTATCATTATCCTTATTACTGTTATCATTATTGTTGTTATCATTATGAATATTATCATCATCTTCAATACTATTATCATTATTGTTATTGTTATTCTTTCATTATTTATTATTATTATTATTATTATTATTATTATTATTATTATTATTGTTGTTGTTGTTGTTGTTGTTGTTGTTGTTGTTGTTATTGTTCTATTATTATTATCATCATTATTATTATCATGATGATGATGATGATGATGATGATGATGATATGATGATCATCATCATCATCATCATCATCATCATCATCATCACCATCATCATCATCACGACCACCACCATCATATCATTATTATCATCATCATCAGCGTTCTCGTCTCGTAGCTAATCTTGCTGACCGGCGTTCAAATCCCGCCCTGCCAGTTATTGGTATTCCCGGCCATTTATTGGACACAGGACACTGAAGTCACAATTATTATTATTATTGTTATTGTTATTTTTATTGTTATTGTTATTATTATTATTATTATTATTATTATTATTATTATTGTTATTATTATTATTATTGTTATTGTTATATTATTATTATTATTATTATTATTATCATTATTGTTATTATTCATTATTATTATTATTATTATCATTATTATTATTGTTATTGTTATTATTAGTATCATCATTATTATGATGATTAGTATCATTGTCATTTTTATTATCATCATTATTACTGTTATTATTATTACTATTGTTATTATTACTTTTATCATTATCATTATGATGATGACGATGATTACTTCTATTTTTATCATTATCACCAATATCATTATCATTATCACTATTATCATTATCATTACTATCTTTGTTATTATCATTGTTATTACTATCATCAGCAGCAGCATTATTATTATCAAAATCAACCCCATTATCATTATTAGAATTGTTTTATTAGCAATACTCTGAGCAAAAATCATTATCATGTAATAACTTTTTGATATACACAGGTAGATTTTTTTTTCTTTAATGGCAGTTTCGTTGCAAAATCTATTGGAACGAAAGAATCAGTTGAAAAAACGTCTTCGTTAACGGTTAAAATGTGAAGAGGAAAGAGAACCGATAAAAAAGTAATAAGAAAGAGAATAAGAAAACCGTCGACTTAATCAGGAATGACGTGTTGAAAAGAAGAAAAAAAGAAGAAAAAAAGAGAAAGAAAGAAAAAAAGATAACTAACAACCCTCTAATTTACTTCGGTAATAATTAGAACCAAGAGCAAGTCATTTGTTTGTCACACACACACCCCCCCCCCCACCCCACCCCACCTCCTCTACCCCTATCTCAAACATGGT
>NW_020869529.1:743683-746183 GCF_003789085.1 Penaeus vannamei | reverse complement strand
AGAGAGAGAGAGAGAGAGAGAAAGAGAGAGAGAAAGAAAAGAGAGAGAGAGAGAGAGAGAGAAGGGTTTGGCTTCGGGGCATCGCACTCTCTCCGGCCGTTTGTCACTTTTTTTCTCTCTTGTGTGGTTTGCCGTTTAGTTGTCTGGGAGAGAGCGGTTGATATGGCTGGGTTATTGTTATTATCATTGTTATTACTATTATCATTATTCATTATTGTTATATCATTTCATGATCATTATCACTTTTATTATTATCATTATTATTATTACGTTATTATTATTAACATTGTTGTTATCATTATCATGATTACCATTATTATTATCATTATCATCATCATCATTAATGATAATATACATGTGTATATGTAGATAGATGGATAGACTAGTTGAATGAATACATAGATAGACAGATAGTCTTTCTGTTTTGTCCGTCTTTTCATCTGTTTGTCTATATGTCTATCAATCAGTCTATCATACCTATCAGTTTATTTGTCTATGTCTATGCTGCCGTGTCTATCAAGTCAGCTCTATCCTACCTATAAAATTTGTCTGTCTCTCTATCTATCTGTCTATCTATCTATTTATTTATTTATCATAAACAGTCTATCTCTCTATCTATCAGTCATCTTTCTACCGTATTTGTCGTATCATTCTATCTCTCTATCTCTCCAGTCTATTACCTGTCCGTCTGTGTAATCTTTGTACTCTCAACCAATCTATCTACCTACCTATAACACATATATTATTATCGTTAGTAATAATAATGTTAATTATAATGATATCAAATAACAGAATATTAATAATAACAATGATACTAAACATAATAATGAATAATAGTGATGATAATGATAATGAATAATAACAATTATAATCAATAACGATGTCATAAAATGAATGATCACTAATGATGATCATAATGCATGATACAATATTGATAATGTATAATTGTAGTAATAAATGATGAATATATAGTAAATGATGAGTAATGAACAAGGCAATAATGATACAATGATAATTGATAAATGGATAATAATGATAATGGATAAAAATGATAAGTGATAAATGATGAATGAGAAAATTAATGGTAATAATGATAACAATAAAAATAACAATGATTAATGATTATAATTTTAGTAATACTAATAATGATAAGAAATAGTAATAACAGTAATGATGAATAATAATGATAATGATAATGAATAATAAAAATAGTAATAATAGAAATAACAATACTGGTAATGAATGATGATGATGAAAAATGAAAGCAATAATAATGATAATGATAATATACATGATAGATAAAAATAATAATAATGAATAATGATAATATTAACAATAATATAATATTAAAGAATAATATAATAATTAAACAATAATTAGATAATAACAATGATATGATATGATGATGATGATAATGATAACAATATTGGATAAAATAACAATACATAGAATATAAAGATTGCACCGAAATGCACAAGATTTCGAGACTAATTACCTTCCTTGTCACAGCTTTGTCACCAAGTCTGATTGATTGACTTTCTCTTCCTAATTACTGTGTTTTTTCCCTCTCAAAGTTGCGAGATTAAATTCATAAAAGAGGTCTCGACTCTCTCTCTGTTCGTTTGTTCTTTTTCCTCTCTGTCTGTCTGTCTGTTTGTATGTGTCTCTGTCTCTTTCTATATAAACCCCATTCTCTCTCTGTCTCTGTCTTGTCTGTCTCTCTGTCCCTCTCTCTCTGTGTCTGTCTCTCTGTCCCTCTCTCTCTGTGTCTGTCTCTCTGTCCCTCTCTCTCTCTCTCTCTCTTTCTCTTTCTCTCTTCTCTCTCTCTCTCTCTCTCTCTCTCTCTCTCTCTCTCTCTCTCTATGAATTATATTATATATATATATATATATATATATATATATATATTAATATATATATGTTTTTTCACTTTTTAGTTTTTTCCTTCTCTGGTTGTTTTCTTTCACTATTATCCCTCTCCCTCTCCTTTTTCTTTGTCTACTTTTTCATTCATCTCTTCCCCTCTCACTTTCTTTTCTCTTTCACTTTATTTTGTTCTGGCTCGTTTCTTTGCTATCTCTCTCATTTGTTTTTCCAGTCTTTTCTGTCTTTTTTCTTCTCTCCCTCTCCATATCTACTTCTATCTCGCCTCTCAATTCTCCCTGTATTCATTCTTCCCCTATCAGCGCTGAGTTATGCTCTCGCGTGCTATCCCTCGTCCTCGTCTTCTTCCAGTTCGCACTCCTATTTGTCTTTCCCGGGACTCATAGTCCCCTCGGTCCTTGTGTCTCCCTGTGTTCATATCTCAGGAAATACTTCTCCTTCTCCCTTCCCTCCCTCAACCCTCTTCCATTCCCAACCCCCCCTCTCCCATCTTCCCCTTCGTTCCCCCTCCTCCCTCACCCCTTATTGCCGCGTGCACTTCCCCCTCCCCCCTCTTTCACACACACAGGCCGTCTCCACTCCAATTTCCCCTCCCCTCTCCCTTCCCCCTCCCCTC
>NW_020869529.1:731178-736178 GCF_003789085.1 Penaeus vannamei | reverse complement strand
CAAAATTTTCAAAAAGCTCTATGGCCCCCAGAAAGTACCCCGTCGACCCCAGCTTGGGAACCCCCGTAATGGAGGGTCAAATGAGCCTTATATACTCACCATAGCTACTATTTTTTTTGTTTAATTATTATTATTATTATTATTTATTATTATCATTATTATTATTATTTATTATTATTATCATTATTATTATTGTTATTATTATTATTATTATTATTATTATTATTATTATATTATTATCATTATTTATTATTATTATTATTAATTTTGCATATCGTTTGTGTATTCTTTTTTTTTGCATATTGTTTGTGTGAGACTTTTTTTTTTAGTCCGCTTATCAATTTCCTTTGTTAATATTTCGTAACAAAATAAGAATTAAATTTAAAAGAACGCAAAAAAAAAAAAAAAAAAAAAAAAAAAAAAAAAACAATGAAAAAAATAATACAAAAAAAGTTTTAAAAAAAGTAAAAAAAAATGCTACAGGACAACAGATTAAGGCCGAGGATCCCACACGGAGCTCCTAGAAGACAATTACCTGCGCCGACAGTAACGTATCTGCCACTTAAGGTCCCAAGGTGGCGGATTTTGCGATCCACTCCGCTCCCACTTTCTTAAGGAGGGAAGTTTTTTTAATGAGTCACTGTAGCCTGGGATGGATAAGTTAGAGCAAGGGAATTTGGGCTTTTTGGATAGAGGGATATAAGGAAGATTGTCCCTTAATTTAGTGTCGATTCGGGAGTTTTGGGAGGACGGGTGAATTTCGCCTCTATGGTAAGAGGGAATAGAGGTCATTTTGGAAGGCGAGTTCGGAAATCCGTCGCGCTGCATCGACAGGGGATTAGAAATTCGTTGCTATGCGGTGCGTCGGTAAGGTGCATTTGTCCCTCGTCACGCAGGTGGATCCATCCCCCGTTTTCGTCCCTAATGAAGACGAAGTTGACAGAAATTCACGCCAACATTATTGAGCTGTGGAAATAATAATGAAGTCATTTAAACATTGTCAAACATAATGTAAACTTGGCGATTGATGTAGATTAGTCGCCGCCGATCCCACCAGAGGGCGTTAATTGAAGTAAGGCCCCCGCTTCTTACATTACTTCTGATTGGCGAGCGGATCGTAGAGCAAGGGAAGAGGGGGACGGAGAGATGAGAGGGGGTCGTGCGAGTAGCATTTTGCTCATGAGAGGGGATGGGGTCATAGACGAACTTGTCTCTACTAAGGTACAGAGTGTACCGTTAGCCTAGGGGGAGGTAACTGTGATAGAAAATAAAAAAAAGGAGAAGAGAGAGGGAGAGGGAGGGAAAANCTGAAGATGGTGAGAGAGGGAGGCAGCTGGTAATCTGCGGCATACCAAGGCTGGAACTGTTTGAAAGCTGGTGTGAAAGGGAGCAGGGCAGACGGGGTTACATGAGCGCTGGATCCTGGCTGCCATCTGGCAGTCCGGTTCCCGTCTCTGACCTGTGAAGGGTGGGGTCCATCCCCTCTCTGGAAGGAAGGGGACCGGTGTGGGACTGGGCAGCCAATCAGACCGGGAGGCAGTGCACAGTCGGCGACAGTGGGAGCCAAGCGAAGGTTGTCGCCCACAGCATCCTATCTGAGACGTTATCAGAGACCATCTACTAGCACCAGAGACTGGAGCAATCCGGATTCACTGCTTGTAAAGGGAGTTCGGCACAGGAGAGAAGCGGGCGCGCGTTTGCGGCTTGTCGAGCAGGTGGGAGTACGTGGCGCGCGTCGCGAGTCGGGAGGTGCTCGTTGGCGAGCGAGTCTAGTGTAGCATGAGGCGGAAAAGGGCCGATTCGACGTCGGGGGCGAGGGTGGGCGTGTGATACGCCTTGGGCGAGAGTGCGACGGAGCAGTCTTATATATATGACGACAGAGCGGGATATGTGTGTGCGCGACAGAGTGCGATGTGAGGAGCTGGGCGGAGCGTACTTGTGTATATATTATTGCGTCGATGCGCTGGGCGCGGGGAAGCGGCGTGCTGTTCTCGGGTATGGGTCTGCTATGGTGATGGAGAGCGCGTGGACGGCGCGTTTGCCGAGCGAGAGTGCGAAGCAGCGTTTGACAGTAGCGGAGGATCCATAGGCGAGAGCTCCGGCGCGGGGTTGCAGAGTCAGTGGTGGGGACAACGCGGGCATATCTGCGAGAATCGTTGCTGAGCGCGAGCGAGCTTGCTGGCAGACGTCCCCATGTGCTAGCCGTCTTGGATCTTTGGGAAACCGAGGCTGCTGTCTGCTGAGTCTGGAGCATAGAGTGCATGCGCTGCGCGCGTTCAAGAAGACGCTGGTTGCGGGAGAGAGCCAACGGAGGAGCGATAAGTAGCGGTTTGCAGGGGATGTTGTGGTCTTGATTCTGTGTCACAGGCGCGGTAGGCGTGGGTCGCGCGTGCCGTATATAGCTCGCGCTGCATTATGCACGACGCTGTTATCAAACGTGATCCACTTCAGGTACACTGGTACCTGTCTAACACCTCCATGGCTGTCGAGACCATGATTTTACCGCCAGAACGGATTGGCCTGCCGCCAGCGAGGGGTGTAAGCTCTCCAACAAGAAGATTTGGAGATGTCGGTACCTGATGTGCGAAGAAGGACCAAAGCGCGGTTTTCAAGGCCCTGATAATGCCAGTTTTGCTATACGGTAGCGAAACCTGGACATTGTCCTGTGCCTTGGAGGCTCATCTTGAAGCCTTTTGTAATAGGTCCTTGCGCCAGATCATGGGGTACTGTTGGCGGGACCATGTGTCCAACCAACGGTTGCACCGTGAGACTGGCACAGGACCTGTTATCTGCACAATCCGTGATCGCCAACTCAGGCTATACGGCCACCTGGCTCGCTTTCCTCAGGATGATCCTGCCCATCAGGTCGTCTCTATTCAAGACAACCCTGGGTGGAGGAGGCCTGTGGGACGACTGAGGAAGTCGTGGCTTGGGCAGATCGACCAAACCTGCCGTGAAGAAATAGAGATGGGCCGAGTCCCTGCCTGGCGTCTAGCCATGAGGGATCCTCGTAGGTCGAAGCGAAGGGTGGATGCGGCTATGCGCCCCCGTCGGCGTCAGCCCCCATGATGATGATGATGATGATATACATATATACATATACATATAAATATACATATACATTTATGTATGTATGTATGTATGTATGTATGTGTATATATGCGTGTGTGTGTATATGCGTATGTGTGTATTTGCGTGTGTGTGTATATGCGTGTCTGTGTGTATGCGTGTGTGTGTATATGCGAGTGTGTGTATATGCGTGTGTGTATATGCGTGTGTGTGTATACGCGTGTGTGTGTATGCGTGTGTGTGTGTGTATGCGTGTGTGTGTGTGTGTGTGTGTGTGTGTGTGTAAACGTTCACACACGTACACAACGTACGTCTTTGCTTGTACATTTGTGTGTGTTTTCGTCTCCACTCTACCTTTTCTTCTGCCTCCCCCCCTTCCCCCCAAGCGCCCGATGTGTGCTGGAGCGGGCAGCGGCCGGCCCGACTGACCAGCCCGGGGGCGCGAGATGGAGGGTTCACTTTTTTCACCGTCTCTTTCTTTAATCCTGGAATAAACCTGGGTGGAGGAGGGCGAGGGGAGGGGGATAGGTCTGGACGCAGTAAAACTTTCCCAAATTGAAATGGAAGTGGCTACAAGCGGGTACCGCCCGACACACTTTATTGTCTCTTCTCTCTGTCTTTTCCTCTCTCCCTGCGGTCTCGTCTGCTCTGCGTCTCTCTCGCCTCGGTACTCTCTCTCTCTCACCTCTCTCTCTCTTCTCTCTCTGCATTCTTAGCCTCCTAGTTGATCCTATTTCCTAATAATATTGGGACATTGTCGCGTTGCTCTTTTAATTGTCTTGTTCATATCGGTTATCTCTTCGCTTAGCTGCGAGCAGCCTCTGCTGTATCAGGTGATTTAATTTTTTGAAATAAACATGTCGTGCTTGGTCTCATTTCTTTTTCGTTTTGACGTTGCAGTGCGTCTGTGTGGTGTCATCCTGCTGCCGTGTGCGTGGCATGGTTTTGCATAAAACAATATAGATGGAGAATGTGTAGTGGCGCGGTTTTTGAAGTTGTGTGGTCGAGCGAGGGCGTATGCTTGAGCGTATGGGGTCGCCACGTCGCGATTCCCACCTTTCCCGGTTCTCTCTATCAGCTGGTACCACACATGAAAAATTCTCAATTCGCTTGAAATCGGCCAATATTAATTCTTATTACACCTGTTTCTGCCCGGGGGTATTGGGGTTTTTTCTGCATAAGTAATTACTTGTGTTCTTTTTTTTTCAATGAAGGTTTTATTATTCTACTTAGTAGAAATATAAGTACTGCCGCCGAGGCGGCTTACCGAATGAAGAGTGATCTGCCGATTTTAGGCCGTATTGTACGGAATATAATGTATAGGTTATATCAGTGCCATCTTGTGCGGTATTAGTTCCGTACAAAATGCAGGCTCTGAGCGAGTGAGTTATGGCGATGGGTTTTGTGTAAATTTCCTATTGCTTTATACCAATGATATAGACATAAACGGTGATAACTTAGATTGAGTTTTTTATTTTTTTATTTATTTTTTTTTGTTTATATATAGTGTATTTTTTTATTATTTTTCTTTATTAATGTTTTTATTTGGTTAATTAATTTATAATATAGTATATTATCAGAGGGGTACTAATTATTACTTAGTATATTTAGTGGATTATTAGTAGATGCATTTTAGCTATTATTTATTTATAGGTTTTATGTATTATGTATTATATATATTATGTTATTTTTATTTTTATTTTATTGTATTTTTTTATTCTATTTATGGTGGTAGTGTTTTGTGGTTGTGAGTGTTTTTGTTGTTAGTTTTTGTGGCTAGGTGTGTGTTGTGTGTTGTTGTAGTTTGTGTGTTGATGTTTTGTGTATTTAACATATATTGTTATATTAATTTTTTAATTTATTATTTTTATTATTAGTGTTTTTGTTGAGGTTTACAGTGTATATTTGTTTTAGTATTTTATTGGTAATAT
>NW_020869529.1:719673-722155 GCF_003789085.1 Penaeus vannamei | reverse complement strand
CTTCTCTCTCCGCTCTCTCCCTCTCTTCTCTCCCTCTTCCTCTCCCTCTCCCTTCCCTCTCCTCGTCCCTGCTCTCTCCTCTCCCTCTCCCACTCTCATCCTCTCTCTCTCTCTCTCTCTCTCTCTCTCTCTCTCTCTCTCTCTGCTCTCTCTCTCTCTCTCTCTCTCTCTCTTCTCTCTTCTCCTCCTCTCCCTCCTCATCACGAAACAACAAACAGCAAATTATCCACCATTCACGGGATAATGAAGACAGATATTTAATCTCAAGACAGCATATAATATTACCATGCTAGTCTGACACGTTATTACCAACACTGATAAGCCACGATCTGCATATAGTGTGTCCTGACGCGTGCAGTGTTGCGAAATCTATTTTGGATGTGAAGGTACCCTGATGGCGACTGCTGTAGAGGAACCCTTATCTATTTGTCGTTATCTCTCTGGAAAATGTTGTGTTTGTGACGCATCGAGTCGAGATCCGTTCCCTCTGTGAGTGTGGCTGTGTACAGTACCTCTAGCAGGGATGATAGGTGTAATATACATGTTAGTGTGCTATCGCTTGCAGGTGTGGTAACGTAACTCTAATGAGTGTGGTTTCGTATATCTAGCAGGTATATAATCAGGTATAGTATCTTATATCTAACATGTGTTGTATTTTATCTCTAATACGTGTGGAAAGGTACCACTAATATGTGTGGTTATAATAGGTTTATATCATACTATTTCTGATAAGAGTATCATATTTCAATCATCTGTGGTATGGTAGCTTCCCTCCAATAAGTCTGGCTTCAGCAGGGACATCACCCTATCATCATCTTCAACAGCTTTGGTACCTTATTCATGGTAGGTGTGGAAAACTACCCACGATGGATGTGGCTTTGGCTGAGGTGTAGCCCTAGTTCTGATAAGTGTAGAATCTTATCCGAGCAAATGTGGAAAGGAATTCCTACCAAGTAAAGTAAAGAGAGAGGAGAGGGAGAAAGAGAGGAGAAGAGAGAGAGAGAGGGAAAGACAGAGAAGACAGAGGAAGAGAGAGAGAGAGAGAGAGAGAGAGAGAGAGAGAGAGGAGAGAGAGAGAGAGAGAGAGAGAAAGAGAGAGAGAGAGAGAGAGAGAGGGAGAGAGAGAGAGATAGAAAGAAAGACAGAGAGAAAGGGAAGGAGAAAGGAGAGAATGTGAAAGAGTGAGAGACTGATAAAGAGACAGAAAAATTCAGAGAGAGAGAGAGAGAGAAAGAGGAAAAGAGAGAGTCTGGAAGATTTGATAGTGTGGCATCCTTCGTCAGGAGTCGTGTCCCTCCCTCAGTAGGTTCTTCTATAACACCCTCGGCTGAAACGGTGAGAATGAGAATGGAAAAATTCAGGGTGAACAAAATGTAATTGATATTTCATCATAAATACGCCATTCTGATGAGAAGGTGATATCAAAATCGGTGTCTTTCTCATCCACACTTCTTCATGCGTTTTCATACATAATTGATCTCTCCTCTATATATATATATCTATCTATCTTCTATCTATCTGTCTGTCTGTCTATGCTGTCTGTCTGCTATCTATCTACTATCTTCTATCTATCTAAAATTTATCTATCTATCTATCTTATATCTTTCTCTAATCTCACCTTACGCACTCTTTCACTCACTCACTTTTCACCACTCTACTTTCTCTCTCTCTCTCTCTCTCTCTCTCTCTCTGCTGTCTCGTCTCCTCGTCTCTCTCCTCTCTCCTCTCTTCTCTCTCTCTCTCTCTCTCTCTCTCCTTCCTCCCTCCCCTCCCATCACGAAAACAAAACAGCAAATTCATCCACCGTTATTCACGGGATAATGAAGACAGATATTTAATCTCAAGACAGCATATAATATTACCATGCTAGTCTGACACGTTATTACCAACACTGATAAGCCACGATCTGCATATAGTGTGTCCTGACGCGTGCAGTGTTGCGAAATCTATTTTGGATGTGAAGGTACCCTGATGGCGACTGCTGTAGAGGAACCCTTATCTATTTGTCGTTATCTCTCTGGAAAATGTTGTGTTTGTGACGCATCGAGTCGAGATCCGTTCCCTCTGTGAGTGTGGCTGTGTACAGTACCTCTAGCAGGGATATGATAGGTGTGGTATACTATGTTAGTGTGCTATCGCTTGCAGGTGTGGTAACGTAACTCTAATGAGTGTGGTTTCGTATATCTGGCAGGTATATAATCAGGTATATTAGTCTTAAATCAACAGGTGTCAGTATCTTATCTCTACTAGTTTGGAAAGGTACCTAATAAGTGTGGTTATAACGGGTATATATCATACTATTTCTGATAAGAGTATCATATTTCAATCATCTGTAGTATGGTAGCTTCCGCTCACAATAAGTCTGGCTTCAGCAGGGGCATCACCCTATCTTAATCATTCTTCAACAGCTTTGGTACCTTATTCATGGTAGGTGAAGAAAACTACCCACGATGGATGTGGCTTTGGCTGAGGTGTAGCCCTA
>NW_020869529.1:712173-714673 GCF_003789085.1 Penaeus vannamei | reverse complement strand
CACCTGAACTGGTGATGCCAATGTTAACAACGTCACATGATGGGGCATCCTCCCCCGTAAGTTGTTTTCATTTCACCGAAGGTCTCCTGTGGTGTGCGGCCTTTCAAGTATAAAAACCTGATCACAGCTCGATATGCAAAGTGCGTTGACTAATAAAGTCAAACAAAATAGAGAAGAGTGGAACACAACCCACAAAAAAGAAAGGAGGGAGGAGGTGGTGCTGGCCCTCCCTCCCTCCCTATCTAGGAGAGAGTTTCTCTCCAAAGTGCCAGCAATGTAACACAACTAAACCACTCGCATATCAGCCGTATGTCACAATTACAACAGGAAAAGGATGAAATATTGAACATTATTTCCAAATGAAAATCAAAGAATTTACAACAGCAAATCTATCATCAGATGGTAAGAAGATAATAAGTAAAGTAATCACTTTTCTAAGGGAGACAAAACTCTACAATATTATAATGACTGAAACAATGAATAAAATCCTCTGTCTTAATGATCTTGGCTGCCTATGCTTACATGGCCATGTGTCGCTGATCGATGGAAAACAAGCAAGCAATCGATATTCCACTGGTTCCATTTTCACACTTTATTGCACCTTCATAGCTGTGTCAGAAAATTTGTTATGAATTAAGGACTGGAAATCAATACATGACCTATAGAGATGTTTATCTCTATGCATGTGGAATTTCAACCTCCTTCATTATATATGTGTTTATGTGTGTATTTGTGTGTGTGCATATATATATATATATATATATATATATATATATATATATATATATATATATATATATTATATATATATATATATATATATATAATATATATATATATATATATATATATATATATATATATATATATATATATATATATATATATATATATATATATATATATATAATATATATATATATATATATATATATATATATATATATATATATATAAATTTGTATATCCACACACACACACATACACATATGAAGTAGTAGCATTGTGTCCATCCTTTGCTCTCGTTCCCTCTATCGGCCATAACTCTTCCGATGGCAATAAAAACTTCATCCCCTGGAAATGAAGCCAACTAAGCTTCAGCAAAATAGATGAATTAGATTCATATATATGTATATGACCGGCAATACACGAGTCATTCCGCTGGCTCCACAATACAGCTCGGTGTGTGCTTTGCATAAATGGCTGATGGATATACTTGTTTGTTTGTACATCTCTATCTGTCTATCTATCTATCCATCTATATATATATATATATATATATATATATATATATATGTATATATATATATGAGTGTGTGTGTGTGTGTAATGAAGAGAGAGAGAGAGAGAGAGAGAGAGAGAGAGAGAGAGAGAGAGAGAGAGAATAATAATATATATATATATATATATATATATATATATATATATATATATATATATATATATATATATATATATATATATATATATATTATATATATATATATATATATATATATATATATATATATATATATATATATATATATATATATATATATATATATATATTATAATATATATAATATATATATATATATATATATATATATATATATATATATATATATATATATTATAATATATATATATATTATATATATATATATATAATATATATATATATATATATTATAATATATATATATATATATATATATATATACATATACACACACAACACAACACACACCCACACACACACACACACACACACACACACACACACACACACACACACGCACACACACACATAAACACAGACAAACAATGATAGAAACAAGGACACAGAGAGAGAAAGAAAGAGAGAGAGACGTAGGAATGGAGGAAAGAGAAAGAGAAAGAGAAAGAGTCAGACAGAGAAAGCTAGCGAATGACACGTAAGGGAGAGAGAAAAAAGGGAAGAACGGAAAAGAATTTCGCAAAAAACTGCAGCCAAAAGGGCGCAGTGAAAGGTAATTTGGCGGAAATGTCATAAAACATAATTAACTTTTTGGCCAAAATTGTGATTAATGGCAAAACAGGTTGTCAGTTGAGAATACCCGGAATCGTATTAACTCATTTTTTAACACACGAAAACAAGACCTCGATATATTTAATTATCTTTGTTCTTTATCCAGTTTTTTTTTTATGTGATATAATTTTCAAACGCTCTTATAAGGCTATCAATAACTTTCACGTGATGGTCGCTGAAATTATTAGATCAAATCTCACACCGAAATGTCATGAACGAATTTTGTTTGACATTTCACATTGGCATTCATTTTATAGTCTGGTCTTTTGCTGCTTAGAGTTGGAATGAAACAGCAATTCCCTGTCGTTGTCATTGCTAAATTAAAAAAAGGAAGCTGCATTTTGAAAGTGGAATGTAAAAAAAAGGCGGAAATACGATTATATATGAAAAAATGATTTGCAAATTTGATGAATTATGGTGATGGGTAAGATGATAGGAGGAAAGTAG
>NW_020869529.1:682173-689673 GCF_003789085.1 Penaeus vannamei | reverse complement strand
TAACGATAATAGCAAAGCAATAGTGAATATAATAACAATTAAGATCATAATAATCATAAAACAGCAGAAATTTCAGCGACATGGGTTAATCGTTCAACACATTATATCATGGTTTACACTTATTATATAAGAAACATCAGTTGTGATTACCGAACGATTTTTTCTTTCTCTACTGCTAAGCTACAAACTTACTGTAAGTTTACGAATATATCTCGTTCGTTTTGGTTCATCTCAGTTTTCGGTAATTATGTAATTATGAAATTGTTTGTGTATAAGTACATCTGTGTAGTCATAAATAAGGTGCGTTTGATTCATTATTATCATGGTTATTATTTTTCATCATTATCTTTATTATCATCAACATTTTCATGATTATTATTTTTTATATCATTATTACCATCACCATTATCATTATTATCATTATTATTATTATTAATGTAATTATCATTATAATGATCATGAACCTTTTTAACTTTCTTGTTTTTATTCTATTCGTAAATATTCACCATGTGACCATCGGAAAGCTGAAATATAAAGATAACACATAAAATCTTGGATGAATTTATGTATTTATAAAAGATCCTTTCACAATTAGATAAGTGTATGACTAACTGAGGTATCTGCTTGAAACAAGAGAGAAAAAGCTCTTGTAGAGATTTCTTAATGATAGAAATGTTAAATACTGATGGATATAGTTGCGTATAAAGCAGTTTTTTTTTTTTTTAATACAGTTGTAAATGTTTAAAAACCTCTCCCGCTTTAAAGTCTCTCTCCCCTTCTCTCTCTCCCTCATTCTCTCTCCCTCCTCCTTCTCTCCCCTCTCCCTCCCTCTCCCCCTCCCCTCCCCCTCTCCCCTCCCCCTCCCTCCCCCTCTCTCCCCCCTCCCCCTCCCCTCCCATCCCTCTCTCCCCCTCCCCTCTCCCCCTCCTCTTCCCCTCCCTCTCCCCTCTCCCCCCTCCCTCCCCTTCCCCTCTCTCCCCCTCCTGTCCCTCTCCCTCTCCTTTCTTCTCCCTCCATATTAGTGAGAACGATCTGGAGGATGGGAGAGTCAAACAGACAGACAGACAAACATAGAGACAGAAAAACAGAGCCAGCAAAAAAAAAAAAAAAAAAAAAAAGAAAAACATAAAATAAGAAAAACAAACACACCCAGACAGACAGGGTACACCACCCTCGAAAATATAGCACAATTCTGACCAGCAAATCAAAAAAAAGAAAAAAAAAATCTATGAACCCCTAGCATCGTATCACTATTATTTTGCATAAACCTGACAAACCCGCAGTGCAAATGTCATATAGATTCCGGATTGCACAAGCGTTTTGCACCAAGGAAAGCGTCGCATGCACAAGCAATCCTATTTTGGTCTGGTAATAAATCCTTCAGAAGACATGAACCAACCCTCTCTCTCTCTCTCTCTCTCTCTCTCTCTCTCTCTCTCTCTCTCTCTCTCTCTCTCTCTCTCTCTCTCTCTCTCTCTCTCTCTCTCTCTCTCTCTCTCTCTCTCTCTCTCTCTCTCTCTCTCTCTCTCTCTCTCTCTCTCTCTCTCTCTCTCTCTCTCTCTCTCTCTCTCTCGTTTGCCGACTCCGTGCAGGTTCGAGTACGATGTTGCAAATTCAATACGGGATTTTTTATTTATTTTAATTTAGGCATTGATTTTTTTTTTTTTTTTTTTTGGGGGGGGTTGTTCATAGTTCGTGTATTAATTTTTTGGGAACAATGGCTCGCTTTTCAATTGTGCAATTGTCGAGACATCTACTTGTTTTATTCTTTCTGTCTTGTATTCTTCATCTCTCACTTTATTTTTTCTCTTCTTGATCTCTCTCCACCTCCTCCCCCTCCTCCCTCCCTTCTTCTCCTCCCCTCTCCCTCTCCCTCTCCCTCCCCCTCTCCCTCTCCCTCTCCTCCCTCTCCCTCTCCTCTCCCTCATCCTCTCCTCCCCTCCCCCTCTCCCTCTCCCTCCCCCTCCCTCCCTCTCCCCTCCCTCCCCCTCCTCCCTCTCCCTTCCCCCTCCCCTCCCTCCCTCTCCCCTCCATCCCCCCCCTCCCTCTCTCCCTCCCTCCCACAAAACACAACCCAGAACGCAGCTACAAACACCAACAGAGGTCAAACGCCCTGACCTAAACTACCCTCGCGCGCGCAGAACGGTCTATTTCTGTGCTGACGCCTCACGCCTCGAGTCCTATGACCACTCCCTCCTGACGCGGCTGACACATCGCCCCCGTCAGCCTTGGAGAGAGCCAGGAGGTGCTACTAACAAGGTGATTGTCATGTTCCCAAACGCAGGTGAAGGCGCCAGGTGTGTGTCTTGGGGAAGGTCATCGTGTGGGATTCATTAGGGAGTGAGATTCCGCGTCCATTCATCTGCAAAAATGCAAAATTGCAAAAATGAATATGTTGGTAGATAAGGAATAAGTTCAAAAAAAAAAAGTAAGAAAGAAGAAATAAGAGAGCATGGAAATGAAGAATTTAAAAAGAAGTAAAAAAAAAAGAGTTAAAGAAATGGTAATAATAAAAAAATAAAATAATAATAAAGATAATAATAAAGATAATAATAATAATAATAAAAAATAATAGTAATAATAATAATAATGATAGTTTAGAAACAGTAAAAAACGAGTAAGTAATAAATACACGAGAGTTGAATAAGTAGAAAAAAATTATGATAATAATAATAACAAGTAAAAACAGAAAAAAAAATAAAGAAATAATCAATATATAAATATGGGGAGGAGTCAAAAGGCAAAAACTAATCAAACTGATTAAAAGTAAAAACAATAAAAAATGAATAAGTTAAACAATTATAAAATGAATAAAAAGATAAATAAATATGAATGACTGAAAATAAGAAAATTAAATGAACAAGTAAAAACACGAATAAAAATGAATAACATAAATAATAAGCAAGAAATGATTCAAAATAAAAAGAACTGGATCAGTGAAGACGAAGAAATAAACAAAAAATGATAAACGAAATAAAGTGAATCAACAGAATGTAAAAAAGAAAAGAAAAAAACAACAAGGCAACATTTGACATTTGAAAAGAGCAAAAGTTGAAAATGAAACAGAAAGTCGAGCGTTGATTGGCCGAGGCGCAGGTAGTGACTCTGGCCAATCGATGCGCTGCGTGACGTCACAGTGACGTCATCACACGGGTACTTATTCCGAAGTGTTTAGGAATTTTACTGTTTTTTTTTTATTATTTTTAAACTATTATCATCATTGTCATTATTATTATCATTATCATTACCATGTTAAGTATTAATATAATTTTTTTGACATTATCATAATAATTGATATCATGATTGATTTGAAGATAAAGTAAAAGATAAAAATAGAAATTCAATATAGCGTATTTGACTCGAAAGTTAATAAATGCATTTGCACATGAAATAACCAAAAATTCTTTAAAATACCAAAATATAGTTACTTTTTCTCTACCTATTGAGGTTGCAAACTTCTTTACGTATATATACACAAAGACTGAAGACTGACCGGAGCTTAAAACGGCTATAGAAAATAAAATGGTAAAAGACAAGGAGAACATAACTATTATGATAATAACAATTAGAAAAAAAAGAATTATGAGAATAAGGAGGAGGATACTGATAATAATAATGATTGTTTTAACAATAATGATGATAATAATGGGAAGAGGAATCAGGAGGAGGATAGTAACAATAGTAATAATGATAATCATGATAGTGGTAATGATAAAAGTAGCAATGATAATGATGACAATAATTATAATGATAATAATGAAAATTACAACAATAGTGATGATGATAATAATGATAATGGCAATGATGATAATAATAGCAACAAAATAATAATGACGATAACAATAATTATGATAATAACAATGATGATAATGACAATGATGATGAAGGTGATGATACAGACATAATAAAGATAACAGTAAAAATAACAATATAAAGAATAAGAATCAAGAGGAGGATATGGAGGATAATAATTAGGATAATAATAGTAATTATCATAAAGAT
This sequence comes from Penaeus vannamei, assembly GCF_003789085.1. NCBI lineage: Eukaryota > Metazoa > Arthropoda > Malacostraca > Decapoda > Penaeidae > Penaeus > Penaeus vannamei. The sequence goes on along the minus strand of NW_020869529.1, from coordinate 685,671 downwards.
GATGATGGTTATAGTAATGATAATAATAATGATAATAATAATAATGACAATAATAATAAAAACAAATAAAAATAATGATAATAAAAGTAATAATTACAATAATTAGTAATAATAATAATAATGATGATAATGATAATGATAATAATGAAAATAATAATAATAACAATAATGCTGATAATAATAATAATAATGATAATAATAATAAGAAGAATGCTAACGATACTGATGATGAGAAGGATAATGAGTTAATGATATAAAATAATGATAATAAGGATGATAATAGTAATAACTATGATGATAATAGTGATAACAATGCAACTACTACTACTAATAGTGATAATAATCATTATAGTGATAATGATAATAAAAATAACAAAGATAATGATAATAATAGAAATGATGATAACAGTGATAATGATATGATACTGATAATAATCATGATAATAGTAATGATAATAGTTATAACAATGATGATAATAATGATGATAATAATGATAACGATAACATTAATGATGATGATGATGTTAAGAATAATAATAATGGAAATGATAATAACAGTGATGCTAATAATAAAAGTAGTAATAATAATAATGATAATGATGGTGATAATATTGATAATAATGGTAATAATAATAATAAGAAGAATGATAATGGTAATGATAAAAAGGAAAAAATGGTAGTAACAATGATAATATTGATAAAAATAATGATAATGTGAATGATAATAGTACTAATGATGATGATGATGATGATGATAATGATAATGATAACAATAATGATAATGATGATGATAAGAGTAATGATAATGGAAATGATAATAACAGTGATGTTAAAAATAAAAGTAGTAATAGTAATAATGATAATGATGGTGATAATATTGATAATGATAATAATAATAATGATAATGGTAATGATAATAATTAAAATAATGGTAGTAATAAATGATAACAATAATGATAATGTGAATGATAATAGTACTAATGATGATGATGATGATAATAATGATAATGATAACAATAATAATAATTACCATAACGATAACAATGATAATTACAACAACAACAACAACAACAACAATAATAATAATTATTATTATTATTATTATTATGATGATGAATAATAATAATAATAATAATAATAATTATGATGATGATGATAACAAGAAGAAGTAGAAGAAGCAGAAGAAAAAGGAGTAGGAACGGGAAAAGAAGGAAGAGGAAAAGGCATGGTTAGAGATGAAGAAATGAGAGATACGAGAAAGAAGATTTTAACGATTTAGAGAAAAGGCGAAACTCGTTTGCAAAAAAGAAAACGAGAGGCATAGAAAATGGGAAACCACTTCTTGCGATTGGTTTTTACGCAGAGACTCGTGTAAATAAACAGTTTGCATAAATGCTTATATATTCGTGTATACGCAAATCACATACATAAATCAAGTTGGAAAACCCACAGAAGTTGAACTTTTTTTTTTTTTTTTTTTGCCAGATGTGTTTTCAAACTGGAAAGATATTTTTCGTAATTATTTTCCTTTCTTTCACTACCGCGGAAGGGGAGAGGAAGAGAGGAGACCTTGATAGATAAATAGATCGACAGCTACCTGACTAGATAGATGAATGGAGGGACTAATCCACAACCCACCCCAAACCCATCTCACCCCAACCCACCCTAAACTAACCACAACCCGCCTCAAAACAACCCCAAACCCACCCGACCCACCCCGCCACCCCAACCCACCCCATACCAACGACAACCCACCCCATACCAACGACAACTAACCAATCCCACCCCCACTCCACCCACTCCACCGGCCACGACCCATCTCACCCAACCCGCATACCAACCAACCCACCCCACCCCACCACCCCACTCCACCCTACCCCCCACCCAACCCACCCGCACTCACCACCAATCCACCCCAACCCAACCACAACTCCCCTAACCCACCCCAACCCACCCAACCAAATCCAGCACCCCCAATCCACCCCAACCCAACCCCAACTCCCCCTAACCCACCCCAACCCACCCCACTCACCCCCAATCCACCCCAACCCAACCACAACTCCCCCTAACCCACCCAACCCACCCCAACCACCCCAACCCACCCAACCAAATCCAGCCACCCCCAATCCACCCCAACCCACCCCCAACTCCCCCTAACCCACCCCCCAACCCACCCCAACCCACCCGACCAAATCCAGCCAAACCAGCCGAGCCACGAAGGGGGACTTAAGCAAATCCTGCGCATAGTATCTCTCATAATACAATGCGGTAATGAAATTCCTCGGGGCGCCTTCCATTCCCCGAGTCAGACAAGGATGAAGACCTCCGTGACATTCCTCTGCTAAGTACCTCGAAACCGAAGCACCTGTCATGTCATATGCCAAGAGCCTGCAGGAGAGACGTCTGAAAATGAGGAGACAGATTGCTATATTATTCGGAGCTTTGTTTGTTTTGGTTGTATTTTGTTTTTGTTTGTGTATTTTCTTATTGGTGATTCTTCTTTTTTTTCGTATATTTGTAGTTTGGTTATTCAATTATTCGTCTTTTTTCACTCGTTTGTTTTTATGGTTATTTTTGTACCTGTTTGTCTAATAACTCGTTTAGAAATACAGATTCATCAATTTGTTTCTCCAAATACCAATCAAATAATTCAATTATTCGTTCATTCACGTTTATATAAGATGAGAAAGAAGCAGTTGAAAGAGTTGGCTGTTATTGAATAAAATGGATATCACGAAAATATAATAAATAATAGTTTGTTTTTGTCAAGATGTGTAATTTATTTGAACGTCTTGTTTTTGTTTACGTCTGGGATGAGAATGCACGAAAGAATGTTTTGGTTTCATTCTTTGTTAATATAATTTTCTTCGTGTCGCCCTTCCCTTCTCCTCTAACTCTTCTTTGTCTTCTTACTTTGTACACTCGCTTTGTATATCGTTTTCTCTCTCTCTCTCTCTCTCTCTCTCTCTTTTTGTGTGTGTGTGTTTTTTTTTTTCTCTTTTTTTCATGGTTTTGTTGTTTTTCCGAATGTTTATGTACATGTCTCCTTTCACACTGTCTCAAAAACAGGTGTTGCATGTTACTCTCAGCAAATGATCCCATTCATTCAAATCCAGATTTTGCTTATTGTAATACCGTTCTTTAATGTTCTGCATGAAATTGACAAATCATGTACCCCAGAATGTGTTATTTTACCTGATTTTACGTTCTTTGTATTGAATGATCATGTCAGAAAATGTGTATTTACATGTACAATAACTATACATAACATCGATAAACTATATATAACATACAGACAAATGTTATACATCTACATTCCCATGAACTCATATTCATCACGATATTTGATAAATTTAATTAAAACTTCCATCTATATCAACACCCAAGACTGAACACTTCACTCTGGGCGTCGAGAGAGAATGTACAATAGCGTTCATCCATATTAATTTCCTGTGCAGTATGTCCTGGCCCCTTCTCTGCCCATCGGTCGTTAAACAT
>NW_020869529.1:640468-642968 GCF_003789085.1 Penaeus vannamei | reverse complement strand
TATATATATATATATATTACTATACATATACATATTATACATATACATACATACATACATACATATATATATATATATATATATATATATATATATATATTATATATATATATATATATATATATATATATATATATATATATATATATATATATATATATATATATATATATATATATATATATATATATATATATATATATATATATATATATATATATATATATATATATATATATATATATATATATATATATATATATATATATATATATATATATTATATATATATATATATATATATATATATATATATATATATATATATATATATATATATATATATATATATATATATATGTGTGTGTGTGTGTGTGTGTGTGTGTGTGTGTGTGTGTGTGTGTGTGTGTGTGTGTGTGTGTGTGTGTGTGTGTGTGTGTGTGTGTGTGTGTGTGTGTGTGTGTTATGTTATGAGAGTAAACAAACTAACAAAGTATTTCCTTCAAGTATCTACAGCGTTCTTTAAGCACAAAGGGATAAAGGAAGAAGAAAAGTAAAACTAAACGAGCAACTCTGAATACGAAAAAATGAGGTCACTGGGAGTGCGAGAGGAAAGAGAGTGAATGGAAGTATATAAGGCGGCGCTGGACTAGACGAGCCAGCATCTTCCACCATGAAGCTCTTGGTGAGTGGTACTTCCTACTGCGTACGCTGAAATAAGAGGGATGTAGTGATAGTAGTTTTCTTATTTCATAGTTGCCTGTTCTACAAACAGGCTTATATGAGCATACTGAAGCATACATACATTCAGGTACAAAGTGACAAGCACCCAAATATTAACACACACATATATATTCAGACAGAACGGGTATGTAATGCCAAAATAATGCAAAATTAAAACAGTGCCCTTACGAAATACTACCCAGGCCTTTTATTTTTACAGGTTCTCTCGGCACTCGTGGTCGCAACTTACGCGGCACCTCAGGGCTACAATTTAGCCTCGCCATCGGGAGGTGGATTCTCCCATGGTGGAGGTCACTCATCTGGAAGTGGCATTTCTAGCGGAGTTTCCGGTGGAGGATTCTCCAGTGGCGGTGGAATCTCTCAGTGGTGGAATCTCTGGTGGAGGATTCTCCAGTGGCGGTGGAATCTCTGGTGGAGGATTCTCCAGTGGCGGTGGAATCTCTGGTGGAGGATTCTCCAGTGGCGGTGGAATCTCTGGTGGAGGATTCTCCAGTGGAATCTCTGGTGGAGGATTCTCAAGTGGCGGTGGAATCTCTGGCGGAGGATTCTCTGGTGGAAGCAGCGGTGGATTTGGTGGTGGATCTGGAGGTTCCGCTGGTGGGTGTCGTGATGGAGAGATCCTGCATGTGGATGGATCCTGCGTTGTTCCTGTAATCACCAGAAATGTATTTGTGTATGATGCTCCTGAACAATCTCAGCAGCCAAGCGGTCCACCACCAAGTGTCCCACCACCAAGAGTTGACCATAACGTTCTGTTCGTGCGTCTTCCTGAAGGAGGAGCAGGTCCTGAACCCATCATTGTTCCTCCACCAAGGCAAGAGAACATCGTGTATGTCCTGAACAAGAACGACGGAGCAGGAGGCCAGCGAGTAATCGAGGTTACTGCTCCTCCAGCTACCAATCCCGAGGTGTACTTTGTCAACTACGAAGAGGGAGAGAACCCAACTCTTCCTATTGGTGTGGATCTTGAGACTGCTCTCAACGCTGCCGCTAGTGCTGGCGGTCAAGTGATCGGAGGCGGCGGAGGAGCAGGTGGCTTTGGAGGCGATGGAGGATTTGGCGGTAGTGGAGCAGGTGGTTTTTGGAGGCGCCGGATGGAGGATTTGGCATATAGGTAGTGGAGCAGCGTGGTTTGGAAGGAGATTGAGAGTACGATTTTGGCTAGTATATTGCATTATTAGTCAGTTAGTTGGAGCATGATATACCGATATTGTCTATTAGAGAGATGATGAGAGGAGATATGGGTAGTGGAAGGTGGTATAATACATAGAGTGGAGGACTATCTTGGTCAGTCAGGCTGCGGGTTAAAGTGTGAATAGGTTTCGTAGTGCCGTTAATAATAGTGTATAGAGTGTGAAAGCTCTGGAGGGACTTGGGACGGAAGTTGGAAGCTAGGAGTATAGCGGCGAATTTGGTGAAGTGAATAGTGTAGAATGTCGATGTGGCTGGGTGGTATAGCTCCATCCTCGACTTTTATAATATTTACTTGTGATTCTCGTCTGTAAATACATAAAGAAGAAATATAATTTATCAATACTTATCCATATAGTATGACCTTTATATTATATTATGGCCAGATTATTGAGTAATACTTAATATATTTTTTTAAATAATTGTTTTAGTGTGTTTTATTTATACCAGATTATATATGTATATATGGTGAAAATAAATGTATGTTCAGCATGTTTCTTTATCTCTATCTACCATAAAATATAATGTACATAGATAATAATATATACTACCAACGCCTTATCTG
>NW_020869529.1:636949-640368 GCF_003789085.1 Penaeus vannamei | reverse complement strand
GTGGTGAAGTGTGTGTTTGTGCGTGTAACATACATATACATATATATGAACACACATGTGTGTCTTTACATCTCACCATCTCACCTTAACAGTCACAACATTATATTTAATTTTTATGTTACAGTACTCACCTCTATTATTACCCTAAAAACTCACCTATTAAGATATAACTGCATCAGTTACTCACGCTAATAAGAGTTACAGTCCTACGCCCCGCCCTGTAAATTAAGTACTATTGGTCACTACACTATACTCCCCCTCGTAATATAATGTATATGAGTCAAATAGACATATCACGCCCCGTATCATGTTATAACATACAGATATTATTATATACACTATACTATATATAAGTAAGCGTCATTAATACATCATAAGACCCCGCTCACGTTACCACTCCCCATACTATAAAATTAAAATAAGTAATTAAATAAAACCTATCTATCCGATCAGATCATTATTTAATTAATATATTATAACACATCACACACACACACACACACCCACACACACACAACACACACGCACACGCATGCATATATATATATATACTAATATATATATAATATATATATATTGATATATATTATTCGTCACGTATATATAAATAATAATTGAATAAAGAATACACATACAGAAACACACACCACACACACACACATATATATAAATATATATAAGTATATATATATATATATATATATATATATATATATATATATTATATATATATATATATATATATATATATATATATATATATATATATATGTATGGATATAATGGAAATGCAAGCGAATGACATCGGCAGAAATAAGGTTAAATAGTCAGTTGGGAACCATCATCCTGCATGAGTGTATCGACTGCTAGGAGTGAATGAGTGTGCGAGTCGAAGTGTGAACGGAGCCCCGAAGCAGTGACGTATGTGAGGGTGTGTGCATTCGAATGAAATGAAATGTATAATTATTGAAATGAATATAGAATGTTTTATGCATAGTTTCTTATTTTATACAATATAGAATTTTCTACGAAATACAAAAATTGAAAATAGAGGAAAAAAAATCTATATGACCAAAGAAAGTAAACGGAACTATTGTGATGTACAAATGAAATGTAACAAAAGAAAATGAAATGATGTAACAGATAAAACTAACACTATTAATGAATGTCCAGGGGAATCCCCGAGTGTAATGTCTTATTGACACTCACGCAGCTGCCCAGACGAGACATATGCACCCGTGGGGGCAATATCCAACAACTTTCTCCGGTAAGGAAAAACAAACAATTGTTAAAGACTTTTTATCAAACGGGAAAAAAGTAATATTAAAAGTGAACAAATAGAACGGAAAGAAATCAAGTACACGTTAAATATTGGTTATCAAACGGGAAATAGTAATATAAAAAGTGAATAAAAAATAAAGAAAAGAAATTAAGTAAAATGGTTCTAACAATCAACTGGGTTTCCGGTGAGGTGTAGAAAAGTGTTGAACATGTCACAAACAAGTATGCCGGTCCGCATGTGCGAGGCGTAATACATGAGGCGTAAGGCGTAAGGAGTGAGGAGAAGAGGCCATAAGTGTGAGGCGAGAGAAGAGAGATGTGAGGAAAAGTGATGACGTATCAGCAACACCCGGACGTTGCGTGAGATCTTGTTTGTGGAACTATGACCATATGAGATCACGAACAATGGTCGCAGAATCACGGAGTGCAATATCATATGAATTATTTTGCTGATTACATTTTTTTTTTTTTTTTTTTTTTTACTTTTTTCATAATTCAATTTTTAGTCTTTATGTGTTGTGTGTGAATTTCAATAATAAATCCGGTTAGTACTAGTATTTTTCCTTTAATCCAATTGTTAAATCTGAGCAACAAAGCAGGGGTGATCCGCAGGTTGTAATTCAGATCTCATTAACAATCTTTACTCACATACACACGCATACATAAATATCTTTTCATATTTATCTATCTATATATATACATATAGAGGAGAGGGAGAAATGCATAGATAAACATGAGGTGATTGAAAATATGATAGAAGTAGATATAAATATAATTGCGAATTTGTAAATACATCTTAGGGAATGTATGAATGTAATTATACTAAGTATGAGTAAGATGCATAAAAGATACCACTAAATTTTTAGACAGACTTTCAACGATTTACTTTGAAATATTTTTATGTATAACATTTAAAAAAGTGTCAGGAATGTAATTGTTATCTATTAACTATCTTTATAATTGTAATTATTGCTCGTGATTTTATCAAAGATAATTCTACTTAATGCTGTTGCTGAAGATTATCATGATCTATTTTACAATAATAATTATCCATACCGTTCTCGTTATTGTTATTATCATGATGTCATTATTATCATTACTACTGCTAAATATATTATTGGTATTATTATTACCATCATCATTGTTATTGTTATCATCATTACCATAATTGTTAAAATTTTGTCTAGCATGATTTTTATTACTACTATTAATTTTGTAATCATTATTATCCTTACTACTATTGTTACTATTATTTTGTTATCATTCCTGATACTCCCATTTTTGTCGATATTTTATTATCATTCATACAAAAAAATTTCCTAATGTCATAAAGATTAACCTCATAACATTTTTTTTTGTTACTATTATCATAATTACTATTGAAGTATAATTAGTAACAACAGTAATAGCCGTAATAGTAATACCGATTGTAGTATCTGTGCAATAATTGTAACATTATCATCCCATGATTTCAATATAAGAAAAATTTCAATAATTTTGCTCGTATCGTCAGCATCATTGACCATTCTAATTATATATGGCCTCATAATTATAGTTATAATATTGATAATAGCAGCTTTAATAGTAATAGCAATAGCAATCGATAAATATTAGTAGATATATTTATAATGTTATTCCTATAATGAACACTAAATTTTATACAGGATAAAAAAAAAACTCTGAAAATAATACGATATTACTCTAAATTCAGTTCATAATATGGACTACCTAATACTGTGTCCCAATTTATGACTAATCTTGCTCATTGTGAATATTCTTACCTCATTTTTAAAAGCACACATAATACAAATCACAGACATGCATTAAAAGACATATAACCAAATACACAATACAAAAATACACACACATACAAACAACATATATAAACACACATGTGAATATTTGTCCATGTATATACAAATATATATATATATATATATATATATATATATATATATATATATACTATATATATATATATATATATATATATATATATATATATATAATATATATATGCACACACACACACACCACACACACACACACACACACACACACACACACACACACATATATATATAGTGAGAGAGAGAGAGAAAGAGAGAGAGATAGATAGAGAGATAGATAGAGAGAGA
>NW_020869529.1:601949-604449 GCF_003789085.1 Penaeus vannamei | reverse complement strand
CGCCTTCAGAGAACGGATTCTCCTCTGTTGGCGGCGGATTTACCAGTGGTCCTGAGATACACGGAGGAAACGGCTTCACAAGTGGCACCGTTGGTGCATCTTCACATGAATCTTCATTTGGTGCTGGATACAGTGGGGGATCTGGAGGACCTTCTGGTGCCTGCCGTGCAGGAGAGATCCTACATGTAGACGGGTCTTGCGTTGTTCCTAAAATTACAAGAACCGTGTATGTGTTCACCGCCCCTGAGGAGCCTCAGCCCCCAATCAGTCCGCCACCAATCGTGCCACCACCGAGAGTGGAGGAAAATATCGTGTTTGTTCGTGTTCCGGAAGCAGGACCGGCACCTGATCCCATCATCCTTCCTCCACCACGCCAAGAACAGATCGTGTACGTCCTCAACAAGAACGATGGAGGAGAAGGCCAGCGAGTGATCGAGGTCACTGCTCCTCCACCTTCTGATCCTGAAGTTTACTTCGTCAACTACGAAGAAGGAGAAAATCCAACTCTTCCCATTGGTGTTGATCTTGAGACTGCTCTTAGTGCCGCCGCCAACGGAGGGAGTCAGGTCCTCGGGGGAGCAGGTGGCTTTGGGGGAGAAGGGGGATTTGGCAACGATGGAGACAGCGGATTCGGCGGTATTGGAGTAAATGGATTTGATGGAGGATTTGGCGGAGTTAGCTTTGGTGGAGATGGAGATTGGCGGAAGTGGAGTTTAGTTGGGTGGAGATTTGGCGAAGTGGAGGAGTTGGGGAGATGAGGATTTGGGAAGTGGAGGAAGTAGCTTTGGTGGAGATGGAGGATTTGGCGGAAGTGGAGTAAGTAGCTTTGGGGGAGATGGAGGATTTGGCGGAAGTGGAGGAAGTAGCTTTGGGGGAGATGGAGGATTTGGCGGAAGTGGAGTAAGTAGCTTTGGAGGAGATGGAGGATTTGGCGGAAGTGGAGGAAGTAGCTTTGGAGAGATGGAGGATTTGGCGGAAGTGGAGTAAGTAGCTTTGGGGAGATGAGGATTTGGCGGAAGTGGGGAAGTAGCTTTGGGGGAGATGGAGGATTTGGCGGAAGTGGAGGAAGTAGCTTTGGAGGAGATGGAGGATTTGGCGGAAGTGGAGGAAGTAGCTTTGGAGGAGATGGAGGATTTGGCGGAAGTGGAGTAAGTAGCTTTGGGGAGATGGAGATTTGGCGGAAGTGGAGGAAGTAGCTTTGGGAGAGGTGGAGTAAGTAGCTTTGGGGGAGATGGAGGATTTGGCGGAAGTGGAGTAAGTAGCTTTGGAGGAGATGGAGGATTTGGCGGAAGATAGGAGGCGGAAGTAGCTTTGGAGGAGATGGAGGATTGGCGGAAGTGGAGAAGTAGCTTTGAGGAATGGAGGATTTGGCGAAGTGGAGGAGGTAGCTTTGGGGGAGATGGAGGATTTGGCGGAAGTGGAGTAGGAAGCTTTGAGGGAGATGGAGGAGTTACCGGTGCAGGGGTGGGAGATATCATCGGACTTGTTGACATTCGAAGAGGCAATGGAGCAACCGCCGGCGGTGGAGCTGAAGGTCATGGAGGAATAAGTAATAATGAAGGATTCAGAGACAGCGGAAGAGGGGGACTGTCCTCCTCGTCATAAAGGTTCATTATACGTATCAAAATAGGAATTTTGATTTGTTATAGTCTTTTGTATAAATATCTTGTTTTCTATATCTAATCTGTTAGTTCATTTCTAGCTAACTGCCAAACTAGAAATGTTGTACTGTTATGTTTTTTGTTTTTAGCTTTATTAAATATATTATAAATAGGTTAACTATTTCGTTTTATTTAGCTATTCCTGTTATTTAATGGCAATTAAGAATTCTTACAAGAATGACACTAACGGTCCAACAATAATCATTCTGACTGTTTATGTACATGGATAGACACATCAAGAGAGGAAATAGGAGTATCTTCATCAGTAAATGGTAACACAGTAGGTAAGCGAATGGTAATACAAACAGACACACGCCCGTACTTGTGCACATACACACACACATAAACACACATACTTAGATATATATATATATATATATATATATATATATATATATATATATATATATATATATATATATTATATATATTATATATATATATGTGTGTGTGTTGTGTGTGTGTGTGTGTGTGTGTGTGTGTGTGTGTGTGTGTGTGTGTGTGTTTGTTTTCGACAAAAAAAAAAAAAAAAAGCGAAAACCAAAAATAAATAAAGAAAAACAATATATATATACATTCATATAAACATATACTCATACTTCATACACACACGTATGCTGCTGTGTATCTCTTGTGTTTGTAATACATTTATACAGATACACACACACACACACACACACACACACACACACACACACACACACACACACACACACACACACACACACACACACACACACACACACACACACACACACACACACACACACACACACACACACACACACACACACACACACACACACACACACACACACACATACACACACACACACACA
>NW_020869529.1:593393-595893 GCF_003789085.1 Penaeus vannamei | reverse complement strand
TATATATATATATATATATATATATATATATAAATCACAGACACGCATAAAACACGTATAAATAAATACACAAAATCCATATATGTATATGTATAAACACAAATATGTACACACACGCACGCACAACCACACACACACATATATGTATGTATGTATACGCATTTGAATTTTTTCTATGTATGTGCATATATATACATATACATATACATACATGCATACACACACACACACACACACACACACACACACACACACACACACACACACACACACACACACACACACATATATATATATATATATATATATATATATATATATATATATATATATATATACATATATATACATACATTATACATACATACATACATATACATATATATATATATATATATATATATATATATATATATATATATATATATATATATATATATATATATATATATATATATATATATATATATATATATATATATATATATATATATATATATATATATATATATATATATATATATATATATATATATATTATAATATATACATACATATTATATATATATATATATATATATATATATATATATATATATATATATATATATATATATATATATATATATATATATATATATATATATATATATATATATATATATATATATATATATATATATATATATATATATATATATATATATATATATATATATATATATATATATATATATATATATATATATATATATATATATATATATATATATATATATATATATATATATATATATATATATATATATATATATATATATATATATATATATATATATATATATATATATATATATATATATATATATATATATATATATATATATATATATATATATATATATATATATATATATATATATATATATATATATATATATATATATATATATATATATATATATATATATATATATACTATATACATATATATATATATATATATATATATATATATATATATATATATATATATATATATATATATATATATATGTATATATATATATATATATATATATATATATGCTATATATATATATATATATATATATATATATATATATATATATATATATATATGCACACACACACACACACACACACACACACACACACACACACACATACATATATATATATATATATATATATATATATATATATATATATATATATATATATATATATATATATATATAGTATATATATATATATATATATATATATATGTGTATATATATATATATATATATATATGTATATATATATATATATATATATATATATATATATATATATGTGTGTGTGTGTGTGTGTGTGTGTGTGTGTGTGTGTGTGTGTGTGTGTGTGTGTGTGTGTGTGTGTGTGTGTGTGTGTGTGTGTGTGTGTGTGTGTGTTATGTTATGAGAGTAAACAAACTAACAAAGTATTTCCTTCAAGTATCTACAGCGTTCTTTAAGCTCAAAGGGATAAAGGAAGAAGAAAAGTAAAACTAAACGAGCAACTCTGAATACGAAAAAATGAGGTCACTGGGAGTGCGAGAGGAAAGAGAGTGAATGGAAGTATATAAGGCGGCGCTGGACTAGACGAGCCAGCATCTTCCACCATGAAGCTCTTGGTGAGTGGTACTTCCTACTGCGTACGCTGAAATAAGAGGGATGTAGTGATAGTAGTTTCTTATTTCATAGTTGCCTGTTCTACAAACAGGCTTATATGAGCATACTGAAGCATACATACATTCAGGTATAAAGTGACAAGCACCCAAATATTAACACACACATATATATTCAGACAGAACGGGTATGTAATGCCAAAATAATGCAAAATTAAAACAGTGCCCTTACGAAATAATACCCAGGCCTTTTATTTTTACAGGTTCTCTCGGCACTCGTGGTCGCAACTTACGCGGCACCTCAGGGCTACAATTTAGCCTCGCCATCGGGAGGTGGATTCTCCCATGGTGGAGGTCACTCATCTGGAAGTGGCATTTCTAGCGGAGTTTCCGGTGGAGGATTCTCAAGTGGCGGTGGAATCTCTGGTGGAGGATTCTCCAGTGGGGTGGAATCTCTGGTGGAGGTGGCGAATCTCTGGTGGAGGATTCTCCAGTGGCGGTGGAATCTCTGGTGGAGGATTCTCCAGTGGCGGTGGAATCTCTGGTGGAGGATTCTCCTGGAAGTGGAGGATTCTCAAGTGGCGTGGAATCTCTGGCGGAGGATTCTCTGGTGGAAGCAGCGGTGGATTTGGTGGTGGATCTGGAGGTTCCGCTGGTGGGTGTCGTGATGGAGAGATCCTGCATGTGGATGGATCCTGCGTTGTTCCTGTAATCACCAGAAATGTATTTGTGTATGATGCTCCTGAACAATCTCAGCAGCCAAGCGGTCCACCACCAAGTGTCCCACCACCAAGAGTTGACCATAACGTTCTGTTCGTGCGTCTT
>NW_020869529.1:544988-547488 GCF_003789085.1 Penaeus vannamei | reverse complement strand
GAGAGACGAGACATATCCACCCGTGGGGGCAATATCCAACAACTTTCTCCGGTAAGGAAAAACAAACAATTGTTAAAGACTTTTTATCAAACGGGAAAAAAGTAATATTAAAAGTGAACAAATAGAACGGAAAGAAATCAAGTACACGTTAAATATTGGTTATCAAACGGGAAATAGTAATATAAAAAGTGAATAAAAAATAAAGAAAAGAAATTAAGTAAATAAAGGGTTTCTAACAATCAACTGGGTTTCCGGTGAGGTGTAGAAAAGTGCTGAACATGTCACAAACAAGTATGCCGGTCCGCATGTGCGAGGCGTAATACATGAGGCGTAAGGCGTAAGGAGTGAGGAGAAGAGGCCATAAGTGTGAGGCGAGAGAAGAGAGATGTGAGGAAAAGTGATGACGTATCAGCAACACCCGGACGTTGCGTGAGAGATCTTGTTTGTGGAAACTATGACCATTATGAGATCACGAACAATGGTCGCAGAATCACGGAGTGCAATATCATATGAATTATTTTGCTGATTTACATTTTTTTTTTTTTTTTTTTTTTTCTTTAATTCAATTTTAGTCTTTTACTAGTGTTTCCTTTAAATCCAATTGTTAAATCTGAGCAACAAAGCAGGGGTGATCCGCAGGTTGTAATTCAGATCTCATTAACAATCTTTACTCACATACACCCGCATACATAAATTTATTTTCATATTTATTTATTTATATATATACATATAGCGGAGAGGGAGAAATGCATAGATAAACATGAGATGATTGAAAATATGATAGAAGTAGATATAAATATAATTGTGAATTTGTAAATACATCTTAGGGAATGTATGAATGTAATTATACTAAGTATGAGTAAGATGCATAAAAGATACATACTAAATTTTAGACAGACTTTCAACGATTTACTTTGAAATATTTTTATGTATAAAATTTAAAAAAGTGTCAGGAATGTAATTGTTATCTATTAACTATCTTTATAATTGTAATTATTGCTCGTGATTTTATCAAAATAATTCTACTTAATGCTGTTGCTGAAGATTATCATTATCTATTTTACAATAATAATTATCCATACCGTTCTCGTTATTGTTATTTTCATGATGTCATTATTATCATTACTACTGCTAAATATATTATTGGTATTATTATTACCATCATCATTATTATTGTTATCATCATCATTACCATAATTGTAAAAATTTTGTCTAGCATGATTCTTATTACTATTATTAATTTTGTAATCATTGTTATCCTTACTACTATTGTCACTATTATTTTGTTATCATTCCTGATACTCCCATTTTTGTCGATATTTTATTATCATTCATACAAACAATTTTCCTAGTGTCATAAACATTAACCTCATAATTTTTCTTTTTTTTACTATTATCATAATTACTGTTGAAGTATAATTAGCAGCAACAGTAATAGCCATAATAGTAATATCGATTGTAGTATCTGTGCAATAATTGTAACACTATCATTAGATGATTTCAATATAAGTAAAAATGTCAATATTTTTGTTCGTATAGTCAGCATCATTGACCATTCTAATTATAGATGGCCTCATAATTATAGTTATAATATTGATAATAACAGCTTTAATAGTAATAGCAATAGCAGTCGATAAATATTAGTAGATATATTTATAATGTTATTCCTATAATGAACACTAAATTTTATACAGCATGAAAAAAAAAAAAAAAAAATACGATATTACTCTAAATTCAGTTCATAATATGGACTACCTAATCCTGTGCCCCAATTTATGACTAATCTTGCTCATTGTGAATATTCTTACCTCATTTAAAACACACACAAATACAAATCACAGACATATAACCAAATACACAATACACAAATACACACACATACAAACAACATATATAAACACACATGTGAATATTTGTCCATGTATATACAAATATATATATATATATATATATATATATATATATATATATATATATATATATATAGATAGAAAGATAGAGAGAGAGAGAGAGAGAGAGAGAAGAGAGAGAGAGAGAGAGATGAGAGATAGAGAGAGAGAGAGAGAGAGAGAGAGAGAAGATAGAGAGAGAGAGAGAGAGAGAGAGAGAGAGAGAGAGAGAGAGAGAGAGAGAGAGAGAGAGAGAGAGAGAGAGAGAGAGAGAGAGAGACATATATATAAATGTACATATACATATTTACATAAATATTTATTTACATGTGTGTTTGTGGGGGTGGGGAATTTTGAGAGTAAACAAACTAAGAAATGTATTTCCTTCAAGTATCTACAGCGCAACGGGATAAAGGAAATAAAATACAACAATTAAACAAGCAACTGTGATTACGAAAAATGGGGTCACTGGGAGTGCGAGAGTAAAGAGAGAGAATGGAAGTATATAAGGAGGAGCTTGACTGGACGAGCCAGCATCTTCCACCATGAAGCTCTTTGGTGAGTGTACTTCCTGTTTCCGCTCCCTTAAATAAAGGGATGTAGTGATATTA
>NW_020869529.1:529401-531901 GCF_003789085.1 Penaeus vannamei | reverse complement strand
TATATAATATATATCACAGACACGCATAAAACACGTATAAATAAATACACAACATCCATATATGTATATGTATAAACACAAATGTACACACACACGCACAACCACACACACACATATATGTATGTATGTATACGCATTTGAATATTTTTCTATGTATGTGCATATATATACATATACATATACATACATGCATACACACACACACACACACACACACACACACACACACACACACACACACACACACACACACACATATATATATATATATATATATATATATATATATATATATATATATATAATATATTTATACATATACATACATATATACATATACATACATACATACATATATATATATATATAATATATATATATATATATATATATATATATATATATATATATATATATATACATATATATATATATATATATATATATATATATATATATATATATATATATATATGTATATATATATATACTATATATATATATATATATATATATATATATATATATATATATATACATATATATATATATATATATATATATATATATATATATATATATATATATATATATATATATATATATATATATACATATATATATATATATATATATATATATATATATATATATATATATATATATATATATATATATATATATATATATATATATATATATATATATATATATATATATATATATATATATATATATATATATATATATATATATATATATATATATATATATATATATATATATATATATATATGTATATATATATATATATATATATATATATATATATATATATATATATATATATATATATATGTATATATATATATAGTATATATATATATATATATATATATATTGTATATATATATATATATATATATATATATATATATATATATATATATATATAATATATATATATATATATATATATATATATATATATATATATATATATATATATGTGTGTGTGTGTGTGTGTGTGTGTGTGTGTGTGTGTGTGTGTGTGTGTGTGTGTGTGTGTGTGTGTGTGTGTGTGTGTGTGTGTGTGTTATGTTATGAGAGTAAACAAACTAACAAAGTATTTCCTTCAAGTATCTACAGCGTTCTTTAAGCTCAAAGGGATAAAGGAAGAAGAAAAGTAAAACTAAACGAGCAACTCTGAATACGAAAAAATGAGGTCACTGGGAGTGCGAGAGGAAAGAGAGTGAATGGAAGTATATAAGGCGGCGCTGGACTAGACGAGCCAGCATCTTCCACCATGAAGCTCTTGGTGAGTGGTACTTCCTACTGCGTACGCTGAAATAAGAGGGATGTAGTGATAGTAGTTTTCTTATTTCATAGTTGCCTGTTCTACAAACAGGCTTATATGAGCATACTGAAGCATACATACATTCAGGTACAAAGTGACAAGCACCCAAATATTAACACACACATATATATTCAGACAGAACGGGTATGTAATGCCAAAATAATGCAAAATTGAAACAGTGCCCTTACGAAATAATATCCAGGCCTTTTATTTTTACAGGTTCTCTCGGCACTCGTGGTCGCAACTTACGCGGCACCTCAGGGCTACAATTTAGCCTCGCCATCGGGAGGTGGATTCTCCCATGGTGGAGGTCACTCATCTGGAAGTGGCATTTCTAGCGGAGTTTCCGGTGGAGGATTCTCAAGTGGCGGTGGAATCTCTGGTGGAGGATTCTCCAGTGGGGGTGGAATCTCTGGTGGAGGTTTCTCAAGTGGCGGTGGAATCTCTGGTGGAGGATTCTCCAGTGGCGGTGGAATCTCTGGTGGAGGATTCTCCAGTGTGGAATCTCTGGTGGAGGAATCTCTGGTGGAGGATTCTCAAGTGGCGGTGGAATCTCTGGCGGAGGATTCTCTGGTGGAAGCAGCGGTGGATTTGGTGGTGGATCTGGAGGTTCCGCTGGTGGGTGTCGTGATGGAGAGATCCTGCATGTGGATGGATCCTGCGTTGTTCCTGTAATCACCAGAAATGTGTTTGTGTATGATGCTCCTGAACAATCTCAGCAGCCAAGCGGTCCACCACCAAGTGTCCCACCACCAAGAGTTGACCATAACGTTCTGTTCGTGCGTCTTCCTGAAGGAGGAGCAGGACCTGAACCCATCATTGTTCCTCCACCAAGGCAAGAGAACATCGTGTATGTCCTGAACAAGAACGACGGAGCAGGAGGCCAGCGAGTAATCGAGGTTACTGCTCCTCCAGCTACCAATCCCGAGGTGTACTTTGTCAACTACGAAGAGGGAGAGAACCCAACTCTTCCTATTGGTGTGGATCTTGAGACTGCTCTCAACGCTGCCGCTAGTGCTGGCGGTCAAGTGATCGGAGGCGGCGGAGGAGCAGGTGGCTTTGGAGGCGATGGAGGATTTGGCGGTAGTGGAGCAGGTGGTTTTGGAGGAGATGGAGGAAGTTTGGCGGTAGTGGAGCAGGTGG
>NW_020869529.1:521901-524401 GCF_003789085.1 Penaeus vannamei | reverse complement strand
ATTTTTGTCGATATTTTATTATAATTCATACAAACAAATTTTCCTAGTGTCATAAACATTAACCTCATATTTTTTTTTTTACTATTATCATAATTACTGTTGAAGTATAATTAGCAGCAACAGTAATAGCCATAATAGTAATATCGATTGTAGTATCTGTGCAATAATTGTAACACTATCATTAGATGATTTCAATATAAGAAAAATTCAATAATTTTGTTCGTATCGTCAACATCATTGACCATTCTAATTATATATGCCTCATAATTATAGTTATAATATTGATAATAAGCAGCTTTAATAGTAATAGCAATAGCAATCGATAAATATTAGTAGATATTTATAATGTTATTCCTATAATGAACACTAAATTTTATATAGCATGAAAAAAAAAAAAATCTGAAAATATCACGATATTACTCTAAATTCAGTTCATAATATGGACTACCTAATCCTGTGCCCCAATTTATGACTAATCTTGCTCATTGTGCGTATTCTTACCTCATTAAAAAAAACACACATAATACAAATCACACATAAAAGACATATAACCAAATACACAATACAAAAATACACACACATACAAAAACATATATAAACACACATGTGAATATTTGTCCCATACATAATAATATTTATATATATTATATATATATATATATATATATATATATATATATATAATATATATATATATATATATATATATATATATATATATAGATAGTGAGAGAGAGAGAGAGAGAGAGATAGAGAGAGATAGATAGATAGAGATAGAGAGAGAGAGAGAGAGAGAGAGACAGAGAGAGAGAGAGAGAGAGAGAGAGAGAGAGAGAGAGAGAGAGAGAGATAAATGTACATATACACATATTACATAAATATTTATTTACATGTGTGTGTTTGGGGGTGGGGGTATGAGTAAACAAACTAAAAAAATGTATTCCTTCAAGTATCTACAGCGCAACGGGATAAAGGGAAATAAAATACAATTAAACAAGCAACTGTGATACGAAAAATATGGGGTCACTGGGAGTGCGAGAGTAAAGAGAGAGAATGGAAGTATATAAGGAGGAGCTTGACTGGACGAGCCAGCATCTTCCACCATGAAGCTCTTGGTGAGTGGTACTTCCTGTTCCGCTCCCTTAAATAAGAGGGATGTAGTGATATTAAAGTTTATTTACTTCATATAAGCCTGTTCTATAAACATGATCATATGAGCATACTCAGGCATACATACTTTCAGTTACAAAGTGACATAAACACCCAAATATTAAGACACTTACTCATATATATTCAGACAAAACAGGGTATGTAATGCGAAAAATAATGCAAAATTGAAATAGTGCCCTTGCAAATAATATCCACGCCCCTTTTATTTTTACAGGTTCTCTCGGCACTCGTGGTCGCAACTTACGCGGCACCTCAGGGCTACAATTTAGCCTCGCCATCGGGAGGTGGATTCTCCCATGGTGGAGGTCACTCATCTGGAAGTGGCATTTCCGGTGGAGGATTCTCAAGTGGCGGTGGAAATCTCTGGTGAGGATTCTCCAGGGGGGTGGAATCTCTGGTGGAGGATTCTCAAGTGGCGGTGGAATCTCTGGTGGAGGATTCTCAAGTGGTGGTGGAACCTCTGGTGGAGGATTCTCAAGTGGCGGTGGAATCTCTGACGGAGGATTCTCCGGTGGAAGCAGCGGTGGATTTGGTGGTGGATCTGGAGGTTCCGCTGGTGGGTGTCGTGATGGAGAGATCCTGCATGTGGATGGATCCTGCGTTGTTCCTGTAATCACCAGAAATGTATTTGTGTATGATGCTCCTGAACAATCTCAGCAGCCAAGCGGTCCACCACCAAGTGTCCCACCACCAAGAGTTGACCATAACGTTCTGTTCTGCGTCTTCCTGAAGGAGGAGCAGGTCCTGAAACCATCATTGTTCCTCCACCAAGGCAAGAGAACATCGTGTATGTCCTGAACAAGAACGACGGAGCAGGAGGCCAGCGAGTAATCGAGGTTACTGCTCCTCCAGCTACCAATCCCGAGGTGTTACTTTGTCAACTACGAAGAGGGAGAGAACCCAACTCTTCCTATTGGTGTGGATCTTGAGACTGCTCTCAACGCTGCCGCTAGTGCTGGCGGTCAAGTGATCGGAGGCGCTGGAGGAGCAGGTGGCTTTGGAGGCGATGGAGGATTTGGCGGTAGTGGAGCAGGGGTTTTTGGAGGGAGATGGAGGATTTGTGGGTAGTTGGCAGGCAGGTGGTTTTGGAGGAGATGGAGGATTTGGGGGTAGTGGAAGGTGGAAGTGGAGGATTCGGCAGTGCAGGTGGGGTAAGTGGAGGTTACGGTGGCGTAAGTGAGAGGAAGCGGAGCTTTTGGCGGAAGTGGAGCAGGAGTTAGCGGCGGATTTGAAGGAAGTGAAGCCGGCTGGTACTCCATCCACCTTTATTATTCTGGCTCCTAAACATCAAAAAAAGAAATATGGTCAACTTGCCAAGTATCGACCTTGA
>NW_020869529.1:496660-501660 GCF_003789085.1 Penaeus vannamei | reverse complement strand
TATCAACTGTTTATTTCCTTTCCTGTATTTCTAGCAGCGCATAAGCAAGAACTCCGCATGTCGTCTTTACATAAAAAACACTGACGTATTTAAACAATCGGTGTCGAATTCCGGGTCGATGACAAACCCGTTCCAACCAAAACCGCTTTGCAGTGCGAAAACAAACACTTTTAATGCTCAACTCTTTCTAGTAAACAAATCCTTCTCGGTTTTATGTCTTCCTTAACTCAAGACTATCGCAAAAGACAGGAATAATGCAAGCATTTTGCATAGAAATCCCGACATGAAACAAGCAGAATGGTCGACGCTTAAGCCGAGTTCCTGCTTCTTAAAACGAACGAGACAATAAATGCAAGTGGGCCGTTGCGGGAATTTGGAGCGCTTTCATGTTTTAGTAATGTAAACATCCTAACTTATCTGTAATACTTTCTATTTTGCTATCTCACCTCTAACTGCATGTCTTTTTTTCTGTTTGTTTGCCTGTCTGTCTCTTTCTAACTTTCGCTCTCGGTTTGTCTCTGCTTTTCTCTCTCTCTCTTTCTCTCTGTCACTCAGTCCCCCCTCTCTTCCTTTCTTTCTCTTTATGTCTGCTTTTTTCTGCCTCTTTCTTCGTCTGTCTTCTTTGAAAATAGGACTATTATGTTCATGATAATGACGATACCCAAATACATTTTTGTGTTACAACTAAAGGATTCAGGGAAGTTATACCAGCTCCTCCTAAAAGGGCACAGCAATATATCAATGAGTTAAAAAGTGATCCAGTTGTATTTGGTTTGCCTGATTCATGCACCCTTTAACTTCATGAATAACGCCTAAGATTTTAGAAATTTTTCATCTCACAGACAAGATGTGAGGCTTCCAGCTCAATTCACTGTCTAACGTTAACCCCAGAAATATTTACTTGAGTGACTTGGGTTATTACATAATTGTCTTTGATAATGATTGAATGTATGTATGTAACGAAACATTGTCTTTTGGAGTGATTTAGCATTAGCTAAGGTTTGCCTTAAGCCAATTTTTCATAATATTACAGACGTTGCCAAGATCATTGCGCTTTAAAAATAATGTGGTATTATTTGCAAATTCATATATGTTAAAAAGAGAAAAGGTCCGAGTATAGAACCTCGGACTCCATATTTCTTTGCTTGCATTGATTGTTTGATACAATTTATCGCCAAGGATTAGACACATATTTTTAATTAGATTGTATGGCTAACTAGGTCGCATATATTGAACTGGGCTGATGAGGAAATATCATCTTCAATGTGATATTTATGTAATTTTCTGTATATTTCACAAAGATATGGCTATAACAGGAGAGTATAGATAATGGTCACACACACACATGCACGCGCGTGCACGCACGCACCTGCACAGACACTGATCTGATGCCAAGCCATCCTCTTACGATCCGAATCCTCTTTCACTGATAAAACCTAGAGCGAAAAATTAGTTTGCATACATAGTCCTCCCTGTCTGTCTGGCTGTTTCCTTTTTCTGTTTACTCTCCATTGTTCTGTCTGTATATTTGTAATTCAGTCTCTGTCTATCAGTCTGTCTGTCTCTCTCTCTCTCTCTCTCTCTCTCTCTCTCTCTCTCTCTCTCTCTCTTTATATATATATATATATATATATATATATATATATATATATATATATATATATATATATATATATTTATGTGTGTGTGTGTGTGTGTGTGTGCTTGTGTGTGTGTTTGTGTTTGTGTGTGCGTCTGTCTGTATCTCTGCCTCTGTCTCCCTCCCTCTCTCTCATCATTCCTCCTCTCTATCCCTCTCGCTCTATTTGTATGACTCTCTCTCCCTGTCTCTCAGCCTCTCTCTCTCTATCTGTCTGTCTGTCTCTATCTCTGTCTGCTTCTCTGACCCCCTCTCTCAGCTCTCCTTTACCTTATTATGCTAAGGATAACAAAGGATTTTGCAAATGGTGCATTAATATTTATAACTTTCACATAAATATTGAAATTCAAAATCAATTTCTTCTCATAATTTTTCAGCGTTTATACATATGGTAATAGTTTTCTGTTGCAAAGTACTGAAAAAAATTAGTAACATGCACATTTTGTAGAGCAAATTCTATATAAAATGGGAGTGCCATTGTATATCAAACTTTATTGTCAAATAATAATTTTGCAATCACCGTTACCTCTGTGTGCATGAACCTTTAATATGGTTACAGAAATATGAAAGGTAAAACTGCATACAACATTATCATCTATTTTTTGTTATTATTAACATTCTTATTTTTACAAAGGCGGGATGAAATAAACCCATTACTGCTGTGTATTTGCAATTTTGGATGCAGATAGGATTGCTGATGAGAAATACGCTTTGCAAACGGAGATGGAAATAAAGGCGCCACTCGCCCTTGGGTCATTGGGGTAGAAGGATTTAGCGAAAAGTTCCAGACGGACTGTGATGAAAAGAATCTTTATGGTTTGAACAGAAGCGAGGAAGCGATCGATACGATTTGGGTTCTGGGCCGCAATCGCGTGGCGATCTGCAAGGAGATTAAGAGACAGAACCAGTGCGATGAAGTACGAAATATGTTTTCTTTTCAGGGTTTGTGTGGCTCCTTGCGCATTCTCAACGTTAGATGAGGAAGTGTGGGCAGTTTCATAACAGGAGCAAGGGAGAGGCATCGAATTCAAAAACGTCAGATGAGTTAACTTTTAAACTTCTAAATTATCGTCACATTCTATAGTTATTGCATTTAAGATTTTGGCATTAGCATTATCAAGATGCTGTTCAGAAGTCCTGAACGCTTCAAGATGGAAAATATTGCATGAAAGTGCGTTTATTAAATCTTTTGTGTTTAAACTTTCACCTGCAGCAAATGCATCAATTTGTTCCCCTTAATGCACTGCAATCCCATTACTGTAGTGCATGAACGTGATGTTTATGCTTATGGTGAAAAGGGATACTATCAAAGCATTCAATGAACTCATTTGCGGACAAGTGGTCAGCGAACACCTTCGGATGTGCATGCTTTCTAATGTGCAAACGGGGGGACGCATGCTGAGCAACCCATTCAGCCTCTGGTAAGGGGAGAGGGAA
This sequence comes from Penaeus vannamei, assembly GCF_003789085.1. Classification (NCBI taxonomy): domain Eukaryota; kingdom Metazoa; phylum Arthropoda; class Malacostraca; order Decapoda; family Penaeidae; genus Penaeus; species Penaeus vannamei. The sequence continues at coordinate 498,584 of NW_020869529.1, read as the reverse complement.
CCGCTCCCGCTCTCAGCAAGAAGCAGGAGAACGAAATCTGAGAAGAAACGGCGACACGGAAACATGCCATCTGTGGCACAACGCATGCTTCAGAGATACAAAAACGAAAAAGAAACGAGAAAAAAACGCAGAGTCGATATAAGTACTTGTCAAGCTTTGCCAACACGAAGAATCACGTCCCGGCAGAGGCAGAAAAACAATTAAGGTTAACAGATGCGCAGCAGGTGTTCGGGTCCTTGGATTCGTTATAGATTACAGGTTGTCACAATGGAAAAGGAGATTAACCCGAATGCTTGAAAAAAGGCCTTTACGTGTACTTATGTATGCACACACACACACACATACATATACATATATACACATACACACACATACATATACATACACACACACACATATATATGTACACATATATATGTGTGTGTGTGTTTGTACGCGTGTGTGCGTATGTGTGTTTGCGTGTGTATATATATGTATACATGTATATATATGTATATGTGTGTGTTCAGTGTGTGTGTGTGTGTGTGTGTGTGTGTGTGTGTGTGTGTGTGTGTGTGTGTGTATATATATATATATATATTATATATATATATATATATATATATATATATATATATATTTACATATATGCATATACGTACATATATATATATTGCCCAATTCATCAGTAAAAGAGAAGAAACAGCGAGTTACACAGCTGCGGACAAAGGTGCAGTGAGTCTGAGCAAATCCGAGAGCGCGCCTGTGTTTGACAGCGCCGAGCCGGACGCGCGGGAGCCGGCCACTAATTACAAGGTCCAGAAACCGCGTTGTCCAACGGGAGATCGTCACGCCTGGGCTGTTGTGAGTAAACGGCTAGGAGTGGAAAAATTACAACGGGTAATGAAAATGCATCCATACTCTTTTTCTTATTACAAGAACATTTACATGGACGTCAGTTGAGTTAGGATAATGATGTAAAAAGATACCTTAGGTGTGTATATTTTATGGTCAAGTATAATGTATGCAATTTGCTGAGATAAATAAATTATACGCTTACTATCCAATGTACCCGAAATATCAAATGGAATCACATGTAAGCCTCGTTAACCCCACTGGAGATTCAGTATAGCATAGTGCATAACATAATGTATCATGCAATCTCATAGACTACATGGCTCTTGGTTCCAGGTGGTCTCCACCGCTTGTGCCCGCTTGTATAGACCCACGCCAAGCACGGCAGGCTTTCGGCTGTTGGGGTCAAATATTAAGCGACCCAAGTTGACCGCTCTCTCGCCTCCAGGCTCGTACAGTGGTAACGTGGCCTTTCATCCGAGGGCTCGGCGGTTCGCGCCCCACCCTGGCGCGAGAAGTTGCAGTTGTTGCCAGGAAGTTACTGCTGTGGCTGGGCACTACGGTGGATAAGGACTAAGCTCTGTGGCGTCAGCACTAGCTGACGCACGTTCATCGAGTCGACATTAGTCGGCACAGGCCGTGCTCCCCTCATACCCCGGGCGAGGCTCATCTTCGCATATCAGAACTATCCTTATCCTTATCCTCTCTCTCTCTCACACAGAGACAGTCTGACCTCCGGACGGCGCGGACCTTCCACTACCCTCCGCGCGGCTGCGCCCTCGCAAGGGTTTGCTACCGCGGGCGCCATCCAGCACTGACCAGTTTCGTACCGTGTTCATTTCTACTTGTGTGTAGCTCTTACCAATAGAGAATTAAACCGTATAAATAGTGTATTACTCTGCTCCGCCAGTGTCAATGTAGAAGGTAAAACACCGTTTACTATAAGTAAAAATCTAAAGAAAGTACAATTTTTATAAATGTAAAGATTCCAGTATTCATTTGATTACTTCCATGATCATGTGTAGTGCAGGGATAATCACATGAATTGCTCTCAGTTCCAGCAGCAAATATTTTTGCCTTGAAGAGATAC
>NW_020869529.1:459395-471895 GCF_003789085.1 Penaeus vannamei | reverse complement strand
TACAATGGACATGGATATCTGACACGGCATCAAAGGAGATCTAATTGCAGCACGATCGCCTTGCAATGCCGTGAGACGAACATCGCCGCAGGCCAAAGGACAGGACTCGCGAGTGCAGGCATTATTAAGCCGCCCAGATGAAGTGGACAGGCTCCGCCTGCCATGACCCCCATAGATCCAGTGAAGAACCATGGACTCGTCAGAGCAGGCCCCAGGATGCAAGAACTACGATCTACGTCCGTAGAACGGTTAAACTCTAGGAGCTCCCCAGCGCAGTAATAAGCCGCCCTCTGACAAAAGGACGCCCCTGTCAAGGACCCATAGATTCAGACACAGGCTACTAGGACGTCGGTACGAGCCTCAGCCGAGAAGGACCTGGACAAATCTTCGAGGACATGTGAACGAAGACGCCTCTGAGTACCACCTGGATAGGTCACCCTTGAAGTAATTCAGATGACGCCACGAGGACGAAGCGTGAGTAGGTGGCTGAGCAATATAGCATACTCCACGTGGCCGTGTTCAGCAATGTAGCATACTGCATAGCATACCACGCGGTCCCACGTGGTCTGCTACGGTTACCATGTGCGAACCCAAGCATGCTTGACCATCGACACGCTGCGGGGCCCGTGGGACGCGCAGCCCACTTGCGCCACTTGTCAGAATATAAAGGAGCCAGCGTTGACCTCGTTCTCACACACCCTCAGATCTTCGGCGAGGTTGCCGCTCCGGCGGGTCGGCCAGGCTAACACCCTCACTGACCGCCAGCCTCCGTAGTGTTCTTCTATCTCATATTTCGTGTTATCAATAAAGTGTGAAGCTACATCGGTGTATCACTAGCCGTCACCAGTAAATTCAAACTACACTATAAGGCCTTTCGTACCGTTTATAAGAGAAAAGAGAGAGAGAGAGAGGGAACGGAGAGAGGAAAGAGATGAGTGAGAGAGGAGAAGAAAGAGATGAGTGAGAGAGAGAAAGGAAAGAGAGAGAGGAGAGAAAAGGAGAGAGAGAGAAAGGAGAGAAAGAGATGAGTGAGAGAGAGAAAGGAGAGAAAGAAATGAGTGAGAGAGAGAAAGGAAAATGAGAGAGAAAGGAAGAGAAGAGATGAGTGAGAGAGAGAAAGGAAAATGAGATGAGTGAAAGAGATGAGTGAGAGAGGAGAGAGAGGAGAGAGAGGAAGAGAGGAGAGAGAGAGAGAGAGGAAGAGAGAGAGAGAGAGAGAGAGAGAGAGAGAAGAGAGAGAGGAAGAGAGAGAGAGAAGGAGGAGAGAGAGAGAGAGAGAGAGAGAGAGAAGAGAGGGAGGGAGAAGGAGAGAGGGACCCGAGGGCCTGCTGCTGTTTGTGGCAAAGTCAACTGCCTACAAGGGCAAAGTAAACTGTTCCTACACAGACTGCCCGAATATCTGCCATCCCCAGTGCCTCGGTGAAGACGGTCAGTTCACCTGCATAGAAGTGCAAAGGCTACACCAAGCCATTGGCATCCCGGACGGTCTCCCATGTAATTATTACTGATAACGAGGCAACTGCGACGCACGAGTCTCCTGTCATTGATGAGGAACGGGAATTTCTCCAGCTGGAGCCTACGGATCTAGTTAAAATAATCTGTAACCTAAAATCTGAGCTGGCAAGGAAGAACTCGCTTCTAAAATTCCTCGGCACTACCACAGAGGATATTGCGAGCAAAAGGGATGCTTTTGTTAATATATTTAACTTTTTTTGACAGCATTGTTGCTTCGACAACTGCACTCCCATTCCTGGAAGTCAGATCAATTGCCTTTCGCATCAGCAGCAACAGAGCAGCTCAGATCCGTCTGGCCTGCAGCAAAGTAACTTTACACAAGCGCTGTCGTCGAGCGCTTGTGAAGTACCTAGTGATTCAGAATCTCAAACTCAGCTACACAAACCTCAGTAAATGCAGGCAACAACAAAACAGAGCTAACAATAGACAGTCAAAGCCAACGCACTCGCCATCCCCACAGATCCAATACACCATTTAATCGAGGTGCAGCACTTCAGGGTGGAAGGCGACCATTAAGCTGCAGGATCTGCAAAATTAGAGGTCACTCAGAGGCCTCATGTAACAGAAAGAAATCCTGCGACTTCTATCACCCGTAGAGGGCACCCAGTTCAGGAGTGCCGGGCAAAACGTAATCAGGAAAGACATGAATCTTTTTTTTACAGAATTTTGCATCTGAACACACAATAATGCCCTGATCGTTCAGACGCTCCAAAGCCTGTCTACTGGTTCACATCACCACAGACCATCAGGATTTGGTGGTTGGCCACTGACCGCTATCCACCCACCTTATCGATCACAACTCAGTCCTCATGGCCCCTGGTTCAATGTCCCACTCCAGCAAAGGGTCGGAAATCTTACCATCTTCTTAGCTAATGTTAGAGGTTTCCAAACAAATATTGGTGACCTTACACATAGCCATGTCATACCTCAAAATCCTGACATTGCCACTGTGGAGACTTCCTAATTCCAACAGTCCCAGAGAACTTCGGCAAATATCTGGGTTTTCGAAATGGCACAGAAAGGACAGAAAGTGGTACTTTGGTGGTGTTGCAGTCTGTTTCCGTAAGGCACTTTCCGTTCAGCTCCTGGAAATCGACATGCCAGATCACTTGAGCTAATGTTTTCAGGCTCTGGCTTACCACCCAGGAAACCGTCTTACTCTGTGTTTGCTATAGGCCCAGTGGCAAGGAGAACCCATCGAGTTCCCTGAACAACCTGATGGAATTTTACATACCTGCAAAAACATCCTAATTGTAGGCGATTGAACCAGCATCTTGTTGCAAGATCCTTTAGGATCTGCTAACAATACATGGGTAAACAACCATGTTGATTTCCCCACCCACATCTCAGGCTCTTCTTTGGACCCTGTCATCTCCGACCTTCCCGAAGGAGCAGTTAGCTGCCGTAGCACAGGAGCAGTGGGCTCCTCAGATCATTATGCCATATTCAGCAGGATTAACCTGAAGGCCACTCGGGAGGAGGCACTGACAAGAACCATTTGGAGCTGGAACAAGGGCTGCTGGCAAGGCTTTCGCAGTGTCTTGGAAAACATCATGGGACTCCATTCTCACAGATGTTAACACACAGGCTTTAAACTGACCGAAACACTACAGAACCTGCAAGAATGCATTATACCTCACAAATCGTACTAGGTTAAGCAGGAAACCAGCCTTGGTTTGGGCACACATGCAGACTTGCAGCCGAGGAAAAAAGCAGAGCCTGGAATCGTTTTAAACGTAATCCATCCTCAGAAAACAAACTGACCCACAAAGCTGCCTGCAAAAGAATGAGCAAGTTCAGAAATGGGCCATCGAACAGTGGAGACAAAGTCTCAACAAAACTTACTAACCGTTCGATCGGCAGTAGAGTCGAACAACAGCAGGGCCTCACACCCAAGACTGCATTCCACCATTGTATAACCAGATGGAAACGTAGCAACATCTAGTCAGGACAAAGCCGAATTACTTGCCTCCTCTTCTTCTCTCAGAAGATGTGCTGTGAACCTGACCGCACGCCTCCTCAGCTTCCATCAATGACAAATCAGAGACTTAACACTGGTCATTCGTGCTGATGAAGTCAAATATCATCTTCTTAAGACTGAGGTTAATAAAGCCTTTGGACCTGACAACATAAGTCCCACATCTTAAAAAGTGTGCTGACCAGCTTGCAACTCCTCTGGCCACCTTATTCCAAAACTGTCTCCAACAGCAAAAGTGGCCAGCTATCTGGAAACAGGCTAGAGTAGTGCCAGTGCATAAAAAGAAAAGCCAGGCACTCCCTGAAAACTACAGGCCAATCTCACTCCTCTCGATCATAGGCAAAATCTATGAAAAAATTCTGGTGAACAGAATGACAAGTTTCTTTGACAGCAACCACCTACTCAGTAGCAAGCAGTTTGGCTTTAGATCAAAGAGATCAGCATCCGACCTACTACTACAGTTAGTCACCAACTGGAACAAATCCCTTGATGCTGGCAAAGAAACTTATGTCGTTGCCCTGGATATCGCAGGTGCCTTCGACAGAGTATGGCACGAAGGCATTATTTCAAAACTAAAAAGCTTTGGCATTGATGGTGACCTCCTGAAGATGATTAAAGATTATCTACAGTCCAAGTGTGGTAAATGGCTACACTTCAAGTGAATACCCAATCAGTGCAAGTGTACCGCGGGCAGCTGTGATTGGCCCGCTCTTATGGAACGTCCATTTCAATGACATACTACATCTGATTCCAGAAGCCCATGCATATGCTGACGACTGCACGTTGTCATTTACATGTGAAAAGCATGAACGCACTGCCACGGCTGAACATATCAATAATGTGTTATCACTCATCACCTCGTGGGGCCGACGATGTTAATTTCCCGTCGACAGAGCCCCCTCACCCCCTCCATCAGTGTTGATGGGAAAACGCTCGATCTGACGAGAGAAATAAGCATCCTTGGAGTACAGTTTGATGATCAGCTGACATTCACTAGTCACGTAAAGGATGTGGCCAAAAGAGCAGCTCGTAAACTGGCATGCGTACGCCGAATCTCCCATCTTCTAGATCAGCAGAGGTTGTTGCATGCTCTACAATTCCCAAGTTCGCTCCCTGATTAAATATTCCCCTCTAGTATGGTCGTCCTTCTTGTCCTACTCGACAGAGTACAGAACCAAACCCGCCGCCTTGTGGAATTTAAGATGCGGGAAAATGATCGCCCGGTCTACACCCAATCTCTCCAGCACCACAGGGACGTAGCAGCGTTGTGCGTGTTTTACAAGGTCCATCAGGAATAGAGCCCTCACCTCGCTACGCCAGGAACTTCACGTCCCTTCGCGAGAACAGAGACCTTTTTACGAACATTTCTGCCGAAGTACTCCAGAATGTGGAATCAGCTGGTGCGAGAGACGGATGTGCATCTTTTAACCCCAATACAACAATTCAAAACAGCAGTACACCTCTGGAGGATGCAGTATGTTTGTAGGTAACTTTTTTTTTGTGTGATCATCTACCTTTATATTAGCTAGTTTTATTATTCATATTTTATAACTTCATGGGTCATGCTATAGATAACTTTAGCTTCATCACTGTTTTAGCAGAAAAGCGAACCAAAATTGGTATGACAGTGTACTAAACTGTAAAGGTTAGAAAAAAAGAGAGTGGAGGGGGGAGGGAGAGAAAGTGAGGGGGGAAGGAGGGAGTGAGTGGGGGGGGGAGGGAGGGAGGGAGAATTGGAGGGGAGGGAGGGAGAGAGTGGGGAGGGAGGGAGGGAGTGAGAGAGTGGGGGGAGGGAGAGGAGATAAAGAGTGGGGGAGGGAGAGGGAGGGAGAGAGTGGGGGGAAGGAGAGGAGGGAGAGAGTGGGGGGAAGGAGAGGGAGGGAGAGAGTGGAGGGGGAGGGAGAGGGGAGATAGATTAGAGATAGATAGAGAGAGAGAGAGAGAGGAGAGAGAGAGAGAGAGAGAGAGAGAGAGAGAGGGGGGGAGGAACATAGCCGCACAGAGGACGACGAGCTCGAACAAAACCTAAAATATAACTTGATGTAAGATTCAATGAGCCGTATTACGAAACAGACTAATGCATGAATGTACAGTTGATTTAGAGATACATCACATGTAATGGCGACTCTTGATATCCCATGATATCTGAAGTTTTGTGAATTCTCAACCGGCCAATTGAGTTTTGTTTACATCCTCACGCCGCCTCGGAATGTCAAACTGCTGAGCAACCTCGTTAAGCGGAACTCACGCTTTGTCGTGACAATTCTCAATTTTCTCACCTTTTTTCTCATTCTTTTCTTCTATACTTTGCGCGTTCCCACTTCTCTTACTTTGGGTCAGCCCCAGCTTTCGGTGGAACTGCAGGGAGAACGCGACCCTGGGTGAAACAACACCATCCAGCCTCCCTTTGCATGACTGACCCCCTCCCCTACCGCTCTTGCTAAGATAGTAAGAAAAATGGGAGAATGAGTCACCAAGAGAGGGCAGGAAAAGACTCACATGTATGTCACCTACGCACTGCCAGGCGTACCCGCACAGGCATTTGCTCAGACCAGTGGTGTTGTGTATGTGACTATGCCATAAAGAGGGGTGACGCATATCTGAAGTGTCAAAGTGGCACCTGTGAAAACATGTCACGACACCTGCATGCGCGGGGAGGAGAGATTCTCCTACATAAACACCTCTGATATAAGGCTGCAGAGGGATATCACCGACCCGGTGGAATATCTACCTGAAATCGCCGTACAGGCCTGCGCCACTGACGTGGAGACTGGCCACTCTGAAGAAGGCGAAGACGGGGAAGAAGATCAGCTGTTACAGCTACCAGTCCATGAACTCGTGGACATCATAAGAAAGCTGCGTGTGGAGTTACGTAAGAGGAAGATAGCTGAACTCCTTCAGCGACTTCACTACCGATCTTGCGAGCAACCGAGACGCTGTAGTTCGTACAGTGCAGCATATTGATACCATTGCTGCCACAAAGAGAAGTGCTGAGGAGCTTGAAGTGAGATCTATTGCCTCTACAGCCAGTTCTACCAGGATTGACGAGGAGTGGCGCAGTCTCTTAAGCTCAAGCGACACTGCTCAGGCATGGTGGGATTCAGGCAGACCTAAGATTATCAGATCAACTAATCGTGATCAGAGAACCACAGATAGCCTCCCCGAAACAGCTACACTGACACATCCAGCAGCTGTTGCACGCAGTGATAGGGACAGTAGCAATACCAGGCCCGCCCAACCTCCGTGTCCCTATACTGGCCCACAAAGGACACAGCAATCTCGAGCATACACTAATGCAGCCACTGCATCCAATTCCCACCAGACACACACACACACACGCCAAGCAAACATTCACCCGACCCAAGGGTCCTGGAATCATGTCCCGTTCAGGGCATCTAGATTTTAATCATTTGAGAATTCTCTCAGCCAACCTGAGAGGATTTTAGACAAATGTTGGGGAGCTCACCCACAATTTTGTAACGCCATATCGCATTGACATTGTTGCCACAGTTGAAACTTTCCTAAATGACTCTGTGCCATCTATGGCCAAATCCTCGGATTTACCCAGTGGTACCGTAGGGACTGGAACGGCAGTACCTTCGGAGGCAAAGGGCTTGGTATTGAACCTCGATGCATTAGTCACCCATCCCACCTCGAGCTGATGTTCTTCAGAATGTGGATCACACAAGAAACTTCTGTGTTCCTCTACATTTGTTACAGGCCACAATGGCAAGGTGCTGAGCTGATCCATTTTCTGACAATCTCGACCGAATTCTTTTTGAACCCTCCTGCCAGCACATCATCATACTAGGAGATTTAAACCAATTCCTTGTGGCAACTGCATTCGACAATCTTCTTACTGTGTTTGGAATGCACATTCACGTTAATTTTCTAACACACATTTCTGGTTCTTCATTAGATCCCGTTCTGAGGGACTTCCCAGAGTCCTTAGTCCAGTGCTCTGCCTTAGGTAATGTGGGAACATCAGATCACACTGCTATACTCACAACCATACAGACTGCTTTAATGCAAGATGAAGGCGTTAGTAGAGTAATACGGCAGTGGGATAAAGGAAACTGGGAAGGAATAAAACCTTCTTTAAATTCGACCAACTGGAAAGATATTCTGACTGGAAGTGTCGAAAAGCAAACAAAACTTCACCAACCTCATAGTCAAGGTCCAGCATCAATATATACCAAACTGCTTACTTAAAACCAAACCAAAAGACCAAGTTTGGTTTGGCCCCAACAGCAGGGTTGCAGCTAATGCAAAAAGTCGTGCATGGATACGATTAAAATGGAATCCCACAGAGATAAATAAGGCTCTACATAAGGCAGCCTGTAAAGAAATGGCTAGGGTGGAATAATGGGCAGTAAACCGCTGACAAGACGACCTCGCGCAGAAACTTAGAGGTAGGTCTGTGGGGTCCAAATCATGGTGGAACTGCATCAAGCAGCAACAAGGCTTCAGACCAGATGATACTATTCCTCCCCTGCAAACCAAAGATGGCAAGCCTGTCATCGACAGCAAATGGCTGAATATTTGCTTGCCATTTCTTCAACAAAATGAAGGTCCTAGACCCTAAAAAGTCATCAAGTCTTTACCAAGGGAACCAGAATAGTGCAGTTCACTTCATTGCGGATCAACTAAAGCTACGCTTGGAGTCACTCCTTTGAGAATCTGGGGACGTTTCAATGGAACGAAGACGACCCTAAACTTCATTAAGCTTTCCAGATTGGAACACTCACGTGCTGAATAGATGTTTGCCGGTCAGCTGAACACAGCACTTTCTAGTTATAAACTAAGTTATAAAGGTAAATCCTGTGTGCATTTCAGATGATGTGTGACATGACTGTAGTGATAATAGTAGGGTCTGAGGACCCTGAGACAGTCCAGCATAACAACAATTCATGTTTCCAGCATCGAGGTTGAACAAAACTGCAATCTTGATACGTCCAAGGCTGTGGTTCCTGATGATATAAGCCCTCGCACTCTCAAAACGTGTGCCAAACAATTAGCTCTGCCATTAGCCACACTGTTCCACAACTGTCTCTATCACCAAACAAGGCCCACGCTATGGAAAAGAGCAAGAGTGGTGGCAATATATAAAAAAGTATTCCGCATGAAAATTACAGAGCCATATCCCTGCTCTCTGTAATAGGAAAGGTGTTTGAAAAAAATATAGCTGCCAGGTTATCTTCATTCTTCAGCAAACACCACCTTTTAAGCACAAGACAATTTGGATTCATGCAAAACAGATCAGCTTCCGACTTATTATTGACCATGACTACTGCGTGGAACCAGTTGCTTGATGAAGGCTGTGACACTTATGTCACAGCTCTCGACATTGCCGGGGCTTTCGACAGAGTGTGGCACAGAGGAATCATCGCCAAGCTTCACAGTTTGGGTATTGATGACAAACTTCTAAGTCTACTTCATGATTACCGTAAAGGTAGAAGTCTGCAAGCCGCAATTAATGGTCACACATCTGAATATCCAGTAGAAGCTAGTGTTCCACAAGGCAGTGTCCTCGGCCCTCTTCTCTGGAATGTGTACTTTGATGACATCCTCCAGCTGGTTCCTCAGGCACAAGCATATGCCGACGACTGTACGCTGAGCTTTACCTGCCGCCGTGGAGAACACTTCGAGGTTATCTCAAAAATAAATGAAACCCTCGAGCTGATACTAGCTTGGGGCAAACGTTGGCAAGTCACCCTAGCCCCAGAGAAAACCCAACTAATGGTGACTACACAAGCTCATCGCCCTGCAGGAACTGCATCCGGTATTACTCTCGGTGGCAGAGACCTTGTCAGACAGGAGGAGATCGAAGTGCTCGGTGTCAAAATCAATCGCCATATGACATTCACAGGACACGTCAAGAATAGGGCCAAGAGAGCTATCATGCGTGCGTCGCATTTCCCACTTGCTAGATACAAGAGCAATTAACACTGCATAAGTCACAGGTCCGATCCATCATGGAATGCGCACCCTTGACTTGGTGCTCGTGCCCGCCCTCAAACCTAGGCCTACTTGACAAAGTGCAGAGGCAAGCACTATGACTTTTGGATTTGTACACCAGACTGCACGAGACGCCCAGCCTACTACAGCCTCTACAGCATCGAAGAGACGTTTCAGGGATGTGTGTCATGTACAAGATCCAGAGGCAACACACGCCTCCCGTGGCTACGTTGCAACCCCCAACGGCGGCCCCGACTATCCACGCCACCAGATCCTCATGGCGTCGTAACCAACAGGTGCAGGTGCCCTTTGCTAGGACAGAGCTGTTCCTGCGATCGTTCCAGTCGAGGTACTCAAGACTGTGGAACAACATGGTGGACCAGTCGGATATTCATTATACTAAATCCATGGAGCAGTTTAGGAAAAACATCAATAGGTGGCTGTTCCCTCCATGATCAACCAAAAAGAGTTCACTCACTCAATGTTATGTTAAAGTGTTAATAATAAAATATTATAACGTAAATTTACCTCCTTAGATCTTGATTGCATCAGCTCTTTATAGATAATTCACTAGCTTTAGATAACTCATGATGATCACTATCATAGTTTAAAGCAGAGAGAGAGAGAGGAAAGAGGAGAGAGAGAGGAAAGAGGAGAGAGAGAGAGGAAAGAGAAGAGAGAGAGAGGAAAGAGAAGAGAGAGAGAGGAAATAGGAGAGAGGAAAGAGAAGAGAGAGAGAGAGGAAAGAGAGAAGAGAGAGAGAGGGGAAAGATAGAAGAGAGAGAGAGAGTGGAAAGATAGAAGAAAGAGAGAGAGGAAAGATAGAAGAAAGAGAGAGATGAAAGATGGAAGAAAGAAAGGAAAGAGAAGAGAGAGGAAAGAGTGAAAAGAGAGAAGAAAGAGTGAAAAGAGAGAGGAAAGAGAGAGAGAGAGAGAGAGAGAGAGAGAGAGAGGAAAGAGAAGAGAGAGAGAGGAAAGTGAGGAGAGAGAGAGAGAGGAAAGTGAGGAGAGAGAGAGAGAGGAAAGTGAGGAGAGAGAGAGAGAGGAAAGAGAAGAGAGAGAGAGGAAATAGGAGAGAGGAAAGAGAAGAGAGAGAGAGAGAGAGCGGGAGGGAGGGAGAGTGGGGGGATAGAATGAGAGAGAGAGAGAAAGAGGAAGAGAGAGAGAGAGAGAGGAGAGAGAGAAGAGAGAGAGGAGAGAGGAGAGAGAGAGAGAGAGAGAGAGAGAGAGAGAGAGAGGGAGGTAAGAGAAAGAGGAAAGAAGAGGAACGAAAGAGAGAGACAGGCAGAAGACTGAGAAGTGAAGGGAGAGCTCAGGAAAAACCAAGATAAATATTCCAAAAAAGTAGTAAACAAGGAATGAATTTCACAATTTTCATATTAGTTAGGAGAAAAAAAAGGTTAAAAAAAATATATATATATATATATACATCCATCGGTTCCTCCGATAAGAATGCTTTATCGAGAAACTGCAGCTGTGAGCGATCGTAGATAATTTTTCGATCGCCGTCGACGGAATAGCCACCAAGCACGAGAGGTTTTTTCATTTCGGGAGGCGCTCCTTCGTATTTGCTGGTCTTTTCCACGCGAAAGATGTCAGCCGATTCTGTAAAAAAAAAAAAAAAAAAAAAAAAAAAAAAAAAAAAAAAAAAAAAAAAATATAATATATATATATATATATATATATATATATAATATATATATATATATATATATATATATAATATATGTATTATATATATATATATAACATATATTGAATGAATGAATAAATAAATAAACTAAACTAAACTAAAAATAAGGAGGAGGGTCTGTCTTGGTTTTATGACTAAGCAGTCTTGAAGGGTTGATTTATCCACACGCAAGGCTTCACTAGGTTTAATGAAGGTCAATCGTGATTCACAAATAATTACGGTCAAATGTGTTTTAAATGTTGACGTCACAGTCATGTGATGGCAGAGTAACAGCTCCTTTTTACGGGATCACTATTCCGCTATAACATCCTATCTGGATAACTAATAATGTTTCATGGTAATTCTTCACAAGCTCCGTGATATGATGCAACATAATAAAGTACAGCAGAATACAAATATAAATACACTGCAGTACATAGATATTTAACCTCAATCTCACAGGGTCCATAAGGGGATAAGGTAACATACAAATCACATTAATTAAGAAGTGACAGGCGGGAATTTTGGTTTTCTTTCCATACCTTCTTCGTCCAGGGCGTGTCGAGGACTTCTGCCTCCGTATCCACTGCTTCTGGCCTTGAAAGGAAGAAAAATGAGATGGGAAAAATATATCCTCACTTTATAAACTACATTTCATGCTTTATTTAAATCCAACGTTGAAATGGAAGAAAATAACATCACCTTCATAAGCTACTTTTCACTCTTCTTAAACTCATCGTTGAAAAAAAAAAAAAAATCATCATAAATAAAAAAAAAATTCATTCATAAAAAAATATATATATTACCTTCGTAAACCACTTTCCGTGCTTTATTAATAATCAACAATTGAGGACAAAGTCGAACTTCAAACCCTTGTGCTGATTCTTTATGGATTATTTTATGTCCATTTATAATAATTTCGATGTTTTCATCCCTAGGTATCTAGAGAATGAAAATATAAATCTTTCAAAAATGTTTAAATTTATATATTTTTTTTCTTGATGTTTTAGAATATCGGGCTTTACTCTGAGCAAAATCTCTTAAATGTTACACTGAACTCCATGTAATAATCCCAGGAGGGGGGGATTACGATGCAGTCAGGGCCTTCTCCTCAAACCTCAGTCAGACCCACGAGACCGCGATTCATCTCACTGCGGATCAGCGAAGGCGAGGGCTGGAGGTCACTCCTCCGAGAATCTGGGACGTCTCACCTGGAACGAGGAGGACGTTCGCCGTCGACCTTAGCCTGGACATGTTACTCCAAGTCTTTCAACCATAGGTTGTAGCCGCTGTCATTTACAAGCGGTATGGCGTAGCTGTTGGACACCAACAACACCATATATCACCATCTCCAGAACGCCAGCACAGCACCATACG
>NW_020869529.1:439984-448947 GCF_003789085.1 Penaeus vannamei | reverse complement strand
AAGTTATGTTAAATGCAAGTCAAAAGAGTAGATAATTATGGTCAGTCGCAATCAAAATATTCATCATTGCAGATCGGCAAATATTTCTTTTACTGAATATGCGCGCGCGGTCATGTGTGTGGTTATGGGATATAAGTGTTTGTTTGTGTGGGTTGTGTGTGTGTGGGAGCGTGTGTGGTGTGTGTGGTTGTGTGTGTGTGTGAGTGTGTCGTGTGTGTGTGTGTGTGTGTGTGTGTGTGTGTGTGTGTGTGTGTGTGTGAGTGTGCTGTGTGTTATAGTATATGTGTGACCGAGTGTGTGTGTTATTCATCTTGTGTGCGTGTATCTGTGCTGTCTAGTTTATGCGATTTGGTTATGTGTGTTTGTGGTTATACACACAGTACGTAAAATTGTAATTTTTTTAGAAACTGATTCCCGTTTACGTTTTGTTAACGTTAGTCAGGCAAACCTCGTGAAATTAAGAGGAAGTTGACATTTGTGATTTCTCATGTGGTTATTTACTTCTGCCATCGATATATATATATATATATATATTATATATATATATATATATATATATATATATATATATATATATTATATTATATTATTATATATATATATATTGTATTATTTTCTTTTTGAGCGTGAGGTTGTTGAGATAAATGCTTTTTATATGTTTAATTTATTGTTATTTGATTGTATTATTATCACTCTAGTTATCGCTCATTGCCGTTTCTCTAAAGTTTCTCTTATTGTTTTTATTTGATTTAACTTGATTCAGAAACTCAAAAATGTGTTTAGCTTGCGAGGCTTGACATTGTGGGTCGAGGGCGTATTTCGGCCAAAATAACAAGGTCAAGGTCACACTCTATCGCTGGCGGTAGAATGTATTATTGTTATCAGTTTTATGACAATATTATCTTCTTCGTTATCTCTAGAATCACACTCGATATGAATGCTGTTCGATGTGATCCTAGCACGTGTACGGACATATATACTGATACACTTACACGTACACACACGCACACACAGTCAGCATACACACACGCGCACACACGACACACACACATACTCGTACACACACGCGTACACTCTCAAACACACACACACACACATACTCGTACACACACGCGCACACCCTCAAACACACACACACACACATACTCGTACACACACGCGTACACCTCAAACACACACACACACACACATACTCGTACGCACACGCGCACACGCTTAAACACACACACACATAGTACTCAAACACACACTCACACACATACAAACACACACACGCACACACATATCATGAACCAACACATAAATGCACACGCTCACATACACACGTAGACATGCATAAACATATATATATACGAATATGCTCGACCACAGAGACCCCATTATTGGCGCATACGCACGGACGCAAAAATACACACAAATACACATTTACATATGCTCGGACTTGCAAATGCCAAAGTCCCTTTTCCCACACGCACGCACATGCACACATCACCAAACACACACACACACACACACACATACACACACCACACACACACACCACACACACACATACACACACACACACACACGTACACACACACACACACACACACACTTACACACACACATACAACACACACACCACGCACACACACACGCCCTTTATAGCAAGCACGTATTGCATCCAAGCACCAAAGTGGCTTAATTTTAAGAAAGATATTGATAACACGTGATGTTTACTTTTTCTGGCGATGAAAGTTGAAAATCTGCGAAAGACAGGAATAAAGGGTGAGGTGGGGGGAAGGGAGGAAGGGGGGGAAGAGGAGGGGAGGAGGGTGTGGAGGTGGGGGGGGAGGGAAGGGAGGAGTGGAGGTGGAAACGTGGGGAGGGGGGGGGAGGGGAGGAAGGGGGAGGAGGAGGAGGGTAGGGGTTGAAGAGAGGAGGGCGTGGAGGGGATTGGGAGGTGGGTTGTGGGGAAGAGGGTTGAGATGGAGGGGCATAGGAGATTGGGAGGGAGGTGAGGGGGAAAAGAGGGGGGAGAAATGAGGAGAGGGTTGGAGGGGATTGGGGAAAGTAGGGGAAATGGGGAAGGGTTGAAAGATAAGGGTGGAGGGTTGGGAGGTAGGGGAGAAGCCGGGGGGATGGGTGATTGAATTGAGGGGAGGAGTGGAAAGTATTGGGGCGAGAAGGGAGAGTCTGAAAGGGAGTGGAGGTATGGGGGAAGGGGGGAGGGGCTTTTGAGGAAATCGTTGGGCGGATTGAGAGGGCGGGATGGAGGTATCCGAAGGAGGGAGAAGGGGCTCTAAGTAATGGGAGGGTATTACTAGGGCAGGGGGTAGGGGGGCTTCCATTCTTTAACCAACTTAATCTCATGGTGGTTGAGGAGAGGAGAGGGGGATTAGTCATGAGGGGTGACAGGGGGGGATAGTCATGGGATAGTCATGAGGGGGGTGACGGGGGGGGGGGATAGTCATGAGGGTTGTCAGGAGGGAAGGATAGTCATAAGGGGTGACAGGGGAAATAATAATCATAAGGATAACAGGCGGGGTGGGGGGGTAGTCATGAGGGTGACAGAGGGGGAATTGTCATGAGTGGTGAAGATGGGGGGGATTAGGGGGTAACAATGGGGGGATTGTCAAGAGTGGTGACAGGTGTGGGTTGGGGGTATAGTCATTAGGGGGTGACAGGGGTAGGGAGAGAAGTCATTAGGGGGGTAACAGGTGGGGGGGGGGGTGTAGACATGAGGGGTGACAGGGTGGCGGGGGGGAGAATAGTCATGAGGGTTGACAAGGGGGGAATGTCATGAGGGGGGGGAATCATGAGGGTTGGGGGGATATGTCATGAGGGATTGACAAGGGGGGGGAATAGTCATGAGGGGTGTGGGGGTGGAGTGGGGGGGGAGGAATTCATCTAAGCCTGGCCCCTTATATCGCTCATGCAACTTGCTTCAACGACCATGCAACCTCTTGTGGACCCGGCTTATTGCAAGAGGTATTTTCATGTGGCTTCGTGATGGGAGATGAGATATAAGGTGAAGGGTTCAGGTGAAAAATAAGGAGTGGGGAAGGGGGAGGGAGGGTGGGAAGGGGGAGAGGGAGGGAAGGGAGGAGGGGAGGAGGGAATTGAAGGAGGGGAGAGGGAGAGGAAGAGGAGGAGGGAGGAGGGAGAGGGATGGTGAGGAAGGAGGCAGGATGGGAGGAGAGAGGGAGGGTGGGAGGGAAGCAAGGAAGAAGGGCGGGGATGGAGGAGGAAGGAGGGAGGGAAGGAGGGCGGGGATGGGGGGGAAGGAGGGAGGAGGAGGCAGGATGGGAGGAGAGAGGGAGGTAAGGAGGAGGGTGGGGATGGGTGGAGGGAGTTGAGAGGAAGAGGGGAGAAGAGAGGGAGGGGAAGAAGGGAGCGATTGAAAATAAGTTGGAGGAAAGACAGGAAGAGAAAAGAAAGAAGGGGAAGAGGAGAGAGAAGAGGGGAAAGGAGGGAGTAAGTGAGGGAAGGAGAGAGAGGGGAGAAGGGAGAGAAGAAGAGAGAAACGAGAGGAGAGGAGAGAGAGAGAGAGAAGAGAGAGAGATAGAGAGAGAGAGAGAGAGAGAGAGAGAGAGAGAGAGAGAGAGAGAGAGAGAGAGAGAGAGAGAGAGAGAGAGAGAGAGAGAGAGAGAAGAAAGAAAGAGAGAGAGAGAGAAAGAGAGAGAGAGAGAGAGAGTTGCAAAGATTATTTACCAAGAAAGTGCGGAAGTTAGCGAATCATTTATCTGCCAAAATTCGACAAGAGCACAATCTTGCACATACATTTTTTTTTTTTTTTTGAGAATGCAGCTTGCAAGAGTGGAAAGAGAGATTAGATAGTGGGGGTGTGGGGAGCTGGGAGGTGGAGGGACGGGGGGGGAGGGTGAGAGAGGGAGGGGGAGGGGGGAGAGGGAGGGGGAGGGGGGAAGGGGAAAGGGGAGGAGAGGGAGGAGGGAGGGGAGAGATTGGGAAGAGGAAGAGGAAGGAGTTGGGGGGAGGGGAAGAAAGATTGGGAGGGGAGAGGGGGAGAGGGAACTAAGGAGGGATGGGTAAGAAAGATTGGAGGAAGGGAGGTGAAAGGGACGTGGAGGAGAAGAGGTAAGGTGATTAGAAAAGGAAAAATAGAAGGGGGAAGAATAAGGGAACTTAAATCGGGAATGGGAAGGGGAGAAGGAAGGGGAAGAGAGGGATGGGAAGAGGAGATTGCGAGGGAGAAGGGGAGAGGAAAGGAAAAAAAAAGGTAGAGTGGAGAGATTGGAGAGGAGAGAAAATGAGAGAGGGAGGGGGGAGGGGAAGGGATGGGGAGGTGTGATAGGGAAACCCGAGGAAACGTACGGAAAACAGGATAAACATAAATAAAGCAAAGTGAAAGAGAAAGGAGAAGGAAAAAATCAAAAACAGACAAAACAGAAGGATCTAAAAAAAAAAAAAAAAAAAAAAAAAAAAAAAAAAAAAAAAACAGAAAGGAGAGAGGAGATGAAATGAGGAGGAAAATGAAGTAGAAAGAAGAAGGAGAAAAAAAAGGAAGAAAGAGGGAGGGAGGGAAGAGAGGCGCGTTCCCTTGCCTATCGAAAAACGAATCGTTCCTTCGTCTCTCACTGAACGCGGTTTCCCCTTCAGTGGCGTTCTTGATTGCCGCCCTGCACGTTCACCGCCGGTCCCGTTCGCCTCAAAGGGGGGGAGGGGGAGGAGAGGGAGGGAGGGAGGGGGGAGGGAGAGGAGGGGAGGAGAGGGGGAGGGAGGGAGGGAGGGAGGGGAGAAGAGAGAAAGAAATAGAGAAAAGGAGGGAGAGAGAGAGAGGGGGGGGGGAGGGAGGGGGGAGAGAGAGATAAAGAGAGAGAGAGAGAGAGTGTATAGGATGTCCCAGAATCACAACAAATATCTACAGAGACGAAAATTAATCGGCAATTAATCTTAGTGAGAGAGAGAGAGTACTGACCCTCAGCTGACAGCAAATAAACGTTGTCATTCTACACATCATACGTCTGGTAGAAAAGGTATGGATGAGAATGGAGATCTTCACAATACAAGAGATGTATTTAACCGGTTTCGATTATATCTTCGTCAGAAATACGTGTGTTTCTGACGAAGATATAATCGAAACCGGTCAAATACATCTCTTGTGTTGTGAAGATCTCCATTTTCATTCATACTTTTTTCTACATTTGTCAACATGAATACGGTTCATCATACGTCTTGTCACAACCACCATTTTTCCGTCTAGGAGATACTATAAAGTTAAGTAATTTATATCATTTTTTCCACGCGATTAACTTCTGTCTGTGTCACTTCCTGCCTTGGATAATTTTATGATCCACTTCACACAAATTAATGTGAAAATTGCTTGTATTGACGGCTTTCTGCTCAGATATATTGGCGAACTTAATGGGTTTTTAAAAATAAGAATCGCGTATCTTTTTCATTTCTTTACATATGTATATTTATTACAAATAGTTGAATACCTTGTACATAAACGCATTTAGTGTCTCTTCCTATCATAAGTCCAAATCTTTCTCTCTCTCTCTCTCTCTCTCTCTCTCTCTCTCTCTCTCTCTCTCTCTCTCTCTCTCTCTCTCTCTCTCTCTCTTCTCTCTCTCTCTCTCTCTCTCTCTCTCTCTCTCTATCTCTCTCTCCCTCTCTCTCTCTCTCTCTCTCTCTCTCTCTCTCTCTCTCTCTCTCTCTCTCTCTCTCTCTCTCTCTCTCTCTCTCTCTCTCTAACCCTCCCTAAACATCCCTAACCCTCCCTCTCTTTCCCTCTCCTCTCCCCCTACCCTTAACCTTAACCCTCCCCCCCTCCCCCCTATCTTCCTTCCCTCCATCCATCCTTCTCTCCCCTCTACTCCTCTACCTCTACCGCTCCCTTCCCCTCTCCCTGCCCTCCCCCTCCCCTGCACTCCTTCTCTCCCTTCAATTCCTCCCTCCATCCATCTCTCTTTCCTCCCTCTCTCCCTCCTACCCCTCCTCCCTTCTCTCCCTTTCCTCCCCGTTCTTCCCTGCCCTCCTTCTCTCCCTTCAATTCCTCCCTCCCTCCATTTCTCTTTCCTCCCTTTCTCCTCCTACCCCTCCTCCCTTCTCTCCCTTTTCCTCCCCGTTCTCCCTGCCCTCCTTCTCTCCCTTTTACTCCTCCTTCCCTCCATCTGCCTTTTTTTCTCTCTCTTCCTCCTACCTATCCTCCCCTCTCTCCCTGTCCTCTCCCCTCCCCTCCTCACCTCTCTCTCTTTCCTCCCTCTCTCCCTCCTACCTCTCCCTGCTCTTCCCCTACATCTGCCTTTCCTTCCTCTCTGTCTCCTACACCCCATCCCCTCTTCTCCCCTCCTACCCTCCTCCCCTCTCTTCCTTTCTACCCCCTCCTCCTCCTCCCTCCCTCGTACCCTTCTCCCCCTCTCTCCCTACCCTCCTTCTCTCCTCCCCTACCCTCTTTCTCTCCCTCCCTACCCTTTCCTCCCCTCTCTCCCTACCCTCTTTCTCTCCCTCCTACCCTTCCTCCCCTCTCTCCCTACCCTCTCTCTCTGCCCCCCTCCCCTCCCCCCCCCCCTCTTCCCCTCCCCTCCCGCCCCTCTCTCCCTGCCCTCTTTTTCTCCCTTTTACCCCTCCTCCCCTCTCTCCCTACCTCTCTCTCTGCCCCCCTCCCCTCCCCCCGCCCCCTCTCTCCCTCCCCTCTCCCCTCTCTCCTCCCTCTTCTCTCCCTTCCTCCCCTCTCTCCCTGCCCATTCCCTCTCTCCCCTCTCCCCTCTCTCCCCTCCCCTCCCGCCCCTCTCTCCCTGCCCTCTTTCTCTCCCTCCCCTCCCGCCCCTCCTCTTTTCACGCCCTCCCAGCCAAGCCAATAATGAGAAAGCAACAATTGAGGGAGAATTGACTGAGCCTCGAGCGTGCGAGGAGACAGCGTGGGGGCCCTGCGTACGGGATTTTTGGTATTGAAGGATTATTTTTTTTTTTTTGTTGAGGGGGGGGGGGGTTAGTAATAAATGTAATGAAGGTGGGTTGTTCCTTCTTTTTGCCTTGTTTTGTGTTTGAAGATTTGTGTTGTTTGTGTTGGGTTGGGTTGTTTGTCTGGTTTTTATGTTTTTTTGTTTTTTTTTTTGTTCTTTCTTGTGTTTTTGTGTGTGTGTTGTGTTTGTGTGTGTTTTTTTTTTTTTTTGTGTGTGTGTTGTGATGAATGTATTTCCTTCGTTTTATAAACACGTATTTAAAGTACACTCATATATACAAGATGGATATAGATATAGAGGAAGATACAGATGATATAGATACAAAATTAGATATAGATATAGATATAGACATACCACACAAACAGATAGATTGAAAGCGATACACACTATATACCTTAAACCCCACCCCCCACCCCACCCCACACCCCCATCTCAAACGACAAAAACAAAGAAAGCAAAGAAAAAAAGAAAACAAAAGCAAGACAAGATAAATCCACCCCCCCCTCTCAAACTACAAAAGCAAAGAAAAAAACAAGAAAAAAGCAAGCAAGATAAACCCCCCCCCAATCTCTCAAACGACAAAAAAGCAACATAAGATAAGATATACCCCCTCCCTCAAATCTCTAACGACAAAAAAAAAAATCAAAGAAAAACAAAACACAAGACAAGATAAAATCCACCCCACCCCCCCCTTCTCAAACGACAAAAACAAAAAAAAAATAAAACAAAAAAAACTAGCGCAAGATAAACCCACCCCCCTTACAACTCAAAACAACAAAAAACACAAAGAAAAAAAAGAACACAAACACGAAATCCAAAAATAAAGACAAAACCAAATCCTCCTATCCCCACCCACCCCAACCCCCAAATCCCCCACCCCCACCCTCCATCTCAAAACGACACAAAAAAAAGATAAATCCACCCCTCCCCCAACAAAAAAAGATTAAATCCTTCCCACTCCACCCACACCCACCCCCAAACCCCCCACCCCCACCCCACAACATCAAATCCTACTCAGGCGACTACTAATGAGGGCGCGCCGACACCACAGAACCCACCCCGAAAATGCGAGTTAATTGGCCAACAGATCTTCTTGAGCTCCTGTGAATCTCTACGGAAGTGGCGCTGACTCGCCGCGCCGACGGCGGAGGGCAGCTTTAGCCGACGGGGCGACTAAGGGTAAGCTGGAGGGGGGGGGGGGGAGAGAGAGAGAGTGTGTGTGTGTGTCTGTTTATATTTGTATGTATGTGTGTGCTCGTATGTCGAGATAGATAATAGATAGATTGATAGATAGATAGATATAGATAGATAGATAGATAGATAGATAGATATATACAGATAGATATATACAGATAGATAGATATAGATAGATATAGATTAGATATATATATATATATATTAGATATATTATATACATAGATAGATAGATAGATATATATAGATAGATAGATAGATAGATAGATATATGATAGACTAGATAGATAGAGATAGAATATATAATAGAATATAGATAGATAGATAATAGATACATATATATATATAGATATATATATATTATATATATATATATAGATATATAGATATATGATGTATATATAATATATATATGTTAATATATTATATAATATATATAATATATATATATATATATGGTATTGATACGTCTTAGATATAGTATATTATGTATATATATGATGATATAATATATAGTGCTGGTCTAGTTTATAATATAATATTATCATGTGTATATATATTATAATGATTGGAATATTAGTGATAGTATAATAATAGTATGTATTCATAATCTAATGTATATGTATATTATGATAGTGATAGTGCTATGTGTATGTTAGATATCGAATCTGTGTCGTGATATAAACATAATATGTGATATCGTAAACACTTACCAGTACCTACACACCCAAAGCACAGACAACGCACAGCTGTCTCTCCCTAAGTGGACGAGACGGGAACAAAGCCCCGCCCCTTACACAATGGCATTTATCGAATCCCGTGTATTGTTTGCTTGTTCACTTCCTCGCAACTCTGAAC
>NW_020869529.1:414984-429984 GCF_003789085.1 Penaeus vannamei | reverse complement strand
AACACGTGTGGAATCATGCCCTGACGAAGCAATAGCGAAAAGGCCTTCGGCATTTTCGTGTGTTTTCTTGCCCTTCCCTTCGTTGTTCCTGTTGCAACATGTGATTTTATATATTATGCTTTCATTTAGTTGCATGGTTGTCTTTGGTCTGTCACTCTTCTCCCTCTTCTTTCCCTCCTCATTCTCTTCTGCCTATTATCAGCCCGCCTTTCTCTGTTGCCTCCTCCAGCTCCTTGTTCCCCTCCCTTCCTCCTCCNTTTTGTTTTTTGAGAGAGAGAGCCCGAGAGATTAGATGAGAGATATCGAGAGACGAGAGAGATGAGACAGAGAGAGAGAGAAAAGAGGTGGTTAGCGTTTTTTTTTTCGGAGTCTGTGGAGGAGGGTTGCTGATAACTTCCGGGAGACGAGGAGAGAAGAGAGAAAGAGGTTTGATGAGATTTATTTTATTGAGAGAGAAAAAAGAGGGACGAGCCGTTTCCTTTGAGAGAGGGGATAGAGATGTGAGAGAGAGATTGGAGACGAGAGATACAGGATGAGAGGAGATGATTAATGAGTGGGAGAGAAAGAGGGAGAGAATCGGAGAGATGAGAGAATATAGACTAGTGAGAGAGATTGAGATATGAGAGAGAGAGAGAGACCCGAGAATGAAGAGGAGGAGAGAGAGAGAGAGAGAGAGAGAGAGAGAGAGAGAGGAGAGAGAGAGAGAGAGAGAGAAGGGACAGAGACAGAGACAGACAGACAGAGAGAGAGAGGGAAGAAAGAAAGAGAGAAAAAAAATAAAGGAAAAAGAAATCAACAGAATCGCCATCATTAATAACCGGTCCTGAAATTGGATGCTTTTTTTTTTTTCTCTTTTCATTACTACGTTTTTTTCTGCCTCTTCCTCCTTCGTCAGCAATCCAGACATGATTTCACGTGTCATAATACGTCATTAAATCTGTCATAAAAAGGAAAGAATTATATCGGTTGGGCTTTACAGTTCTCTCGTTGCTGATCCAAAGAATAATACCTTCAAGTGAACGAAACTGCAATATAAGAGTTACATGTATGGTTTTGGGTCAGCGTGTGTGTGTGTGTGTGTGTGTGTGTGTGTGTGTGTTGTGTGTGTGTGTGTGTGTGTGTGTGTGTGTGTGTGTGTGTGTGTGTGTGTGTGTGTGTGTGTGTGTGTGTGTGTGTGTGTGTGTGTGTGTGTGTGTGTGTGTGTGTGTGTGTGTGTGTGTGTGTGTGTGTGTGTGTGTGTGTGTGTGTGTGTGTGTGTGTGTGTGTGTGTGTGTGTGTGTGTGTGTGTGTGTGTGTGTGTGTGTGTGTGTGTGTGTGTATGTGTGTGTGTGTGTGTGGTGTGTGTGTGTTTGTGCGCCATTAGGATATATGCGCATGTGTGTATGTATGTATGCTGCGCGTACTAGACTAGTGTATACGCCAATGTGTCTTATACTTACACGCACACACACCAACGCCATAATCACACTGTGCACCATCGCCAGCCTCTCCTTTCACAGTGAAGGCAAGAGCGAAAAAATAGAATTTCCTTTAAGCATCTGAACAAGGGCTAATTACCAATCTCAGTTGCATATCCTTTGCTGCAAATGACAACAGCATTGCAGGAAATGAGCGAGGAAGATTGGGTCATTTTTTCTGTTTTATATTGGGTAAATTTTCTTGTTTTTTTTTTATGTATGTGTGAGAGTGATTTGTATATATGTATATTTGATGTGTCTACATATGTGTATGTATAGACACACACACACACAACACACACACACACACACACACACACACATACGCTCACAAACACATGTATATATGTACACTATATATATACATCTTTTTAAATGGATATTTTTTGGGGGAAAACTATTTTGGTGTGTTTCATCACGCATTTATTTAAATAATCAGGAAGTGGTTTTACAGGGAAAAAGATGTATATTTTTTGCGGCGTGAAATACAATATTGTAACAATATACTGCACTCGAATATGAGATCATATGTAGCTTTCCACACACCTTTAAAGGCATCTAGATTAACTTTGCCACGGAAGAAGAAGAAATATACAACTGGCATCGAGCAACCCTGGTTAAATACACTCAAAAACGAATATACTTATACTTTCCATAATAAACATACCGATACACAATGGGAAAATGCAGCCCGAAGCCATACCTCCTCTCAGATCAGCTGTAGAGTTGTTTACATTTTGGGAAAAGACAATGGCTATAGAGGATGTGACACTCGTCTTTCTGGGGGTGTGATGTCTTGTGTTTCGCGACTGACCACCAGGGGCTCGCTGCATCCTCGTGTTATTCCTTGGTTGCCATCCACTCATTCCATATTTGTGTGTGTGTGGTGTGTGTACAAACATGAATGCATATATGTACACACACACACACACTTATATTATGCTGTGTGCGTATGTGTGTGTGTGTGTGTGTATGTGTGTGTGTGCGTGTGTGTGTGCGTGTGTGCGTATGTGTGTGTGTGTGTGGGCCCGGTAAGCGTCGGCCAAAGCCCAGCCTCCCACAGCTAATCTCAGACCGGGAGATAAAAGCTCAGTTACTAAGACTGCGAGGAGAGGCCAGAAAGCTCGGTCTTATGAGCTCACGAAGACCGAGTGACGCTCAAATCTCTATTATTTCGTTTTGTAGGTTTACTTTTTTTTGTTTTCTTTTTCTTATTTATTTTTTTCCTGTTTTGTTCTTGCTTCTTTTTTTTTTTATTTATGTCCTTTTTATTTTCTTCGTTATTTTCAGTATTTATCTACTTCTTCTCGTTTCTTTGACTGTTCCCCTCCTCTTCTCTTTTTATCCTTCCTTCTCTCACTATACCTCCTTCTCCTCTTCTTCATTCTTTCACTCCTCCTCCTCCTTTTCTTCTCATCTTTCTCCTCTCCTTCCTTCACTCACTATCCCTCCATCTCTTCCTCCTTTCTTTCCTCTCTCACTCTTCCTCCTCCTCCTTCTTCATTCTTCACTCCTCCGTCTCTCCTTCCTTCTCCCATTCTCCCTCCCCCCTCCTCCTCCTCCTCCTCCTGCCCCTCCTCCTCTTCCTCCTCTCCCTCCTCTCACTCCTTCTTCATTCTCTCACTCCTCCTCCTCTTCTTCATTCTCTCACTCTCGCTCTTTCTCTTTCTCCTATCCTTCCTCTTCCCCCTTTCCACTTCTCCATCCTCATACAACCAACACAAAACTAAACAAAAAAAACAAACAAAAAAAATACAAAAAAAACTCCATAGAAGATTTCAACTCGACTCGTCACGTCTCCAACTCCTTCCTTAGTATTTGATTCCCTAAGACCTCTTAAGACCTCACAAAGACTCCTATTTACGGTGACGTCATTTCGGAGTACAGTGCCTATCGTTGTGTGAACTGCATTATTCCCTTCACGTAATAATTCCCTTGATAAAAGGTGCGGAGTATTGCTTGTCACGGTTATGATGCCGTAGACGATATGTAGTGTCACGCAAGGTATTGTGTGGTGAATGTTAATGGGTTTTTTTTATTAATGTTATTTGAGAGGGTCTTTCTGCGTGTAAATCGTAATCTTTTGCTTTTTGTTTTTGATTTAGTTTGTTTGTTTGTTTTTTTTTTCTTGTTCTTTTCTTTTATTTATTATCTGTTTTTGGTTGTCGGTTTGGCTCTCCTCTTCTCTCCTTCTCTCTCTCTCTCTCTCTCTCTCTCTCTCTCTCTCTCTCTCTCTCTCTCTCTCTCCTCTCTCTCTTCTCTCTCTCTTTCTCTCTTCTACATCTCCCTCTCCCTTTTCACCCCTCCCCTCTCTTCCTCCCTCTCCCTCGCCTTTCTTCCTCTCCCTCTCTCTCTCTTTCTGATGTTTGTTGCTGACTGAGAAGCAAATCCTCCGTCCCTCAGAAGAGCTGCACATGACCCCACAAATGCCCTGGGGGATTTACCCACTGGGGAGGGGGAGGGGGGAAGGGGGGAAGGGGGAAGAGGGGATGGGGAAGGGGAAGGGGGAAGGGAAGGAGGAAAGGAAGGGGTGTAGGGGGGTTAGGGGGTGTAAGGCTGTGGGAAAGGGTCGTGTGGACATGGTGGGAGAGGGGACGGTAACTTGTCTCGTGTTCTCACTTGCGGCTAGGAGATAGCTGTGACGTGTTTGCGAGGAAGGAGGTGCATCTATCGGCTATTATTATGGGTGCTAATTTTTTCGTATGAGAGTTGTTCATGACCACAACACTGGCTTTGTACATATATTAGTAGCTTATATTGTTATTTATTTCATTAGTAGGTTGGTGGTGTGGTGGTGATAGGGGAGGTGATAGGAGTTTAGGCGATCAGTATAGGTAGTGTAGGTTGGTCCAAGGATAGTAGTCGTGTTTTATTAGGTATATTAGATTGAGGTAGTATCTTTTGCGTGATATGGGTGATATTAATTGTAGGGTTATGTTTTTTTATATTTGCATATTATAGGATTTATTTAGGGCACATATTTTCACCGATATTCACATGGGCGACATTTCTTACACACACATCAGATCCACATCACGAGCACTCCACCAGTAGCATATAAGATTATGGCCACACATCAGCGGGTGGTGTGGGGGTAGGGGAGGGGGGGCGGGGGGGGGGGGGGAGGGGGGTGGGGGGGACAGGGGGGGGGGGAGGGGTGGTGGGGGGCCGACTCGAGGACGAGGCATTGCTGGGTCATTTGTATGATCAACCGGTGGTTAGTTGGGATTTAGGTGAGTTTGAGTGGATGGTACGGATGGTGTGGGAGGGGTGTAGTGGGTGTATGATGCATCGGGGTGAGTCTTGGGGATGAGGGGGGGGGTGCGGGGTGGGGTGGGGTATTATGAGTGTGATTGTTTTTACTATTATGTGGGTAGCAGTCGTGATTGATTGATTGCATATTTTGTGCGATGTATTATTTGGTGAGGGGTAGTTATTATGATGGGGATTAGTGATTTGCGGGAGTTGATTATGGGCATTAGTTATGTGGATCATCTATATTGTGTATTTGAGTGTGTTACATGTATGTATTATGCGGCCGTATCATGATGGGTTCAGTTCGAGATTAGTGACTGTGGATGAGCTGTTGTGGTGTCATGATTACATGTAGTGGGATGGGGGTTGTGTTGTTGTTGTTGATTATTTAGGGTATCGAGTCTATTATTTGTTTACTGGGGAGTGAGTGTGATGTATCATTTATTATGTGCGGTTAGGGCTATTTCGGGTCAGTGTATCATATTATGGATGGGGTGAGGTTGGGTGTATTGTGTGGATGTACTTGGGGTGTATTTATTAATTATATTAGTATGCGGATTAGTGTATGAGATTATTTGTGGAGGGGGAGTGATGTGTTTTGGGGTTCATGTGAGTTTTCGCATCGTCGCGTTCTTCTTTGCTTATGATGTGGGTTTTGTTCTGCTTCGCTGTTGGGTTGGGGGTGGTTACGTGCGTTCACGCTGTTCGGAGCTCGTTTCCTTTTTTCGCTTCTTGGTTTGTTTCATCTCTATCTTCTCCGTTTCCTTCTCCTTTCTGCCTCTTGGGGCTGGTCTTTCTCTACTCTTGGGATTTGCCTCTGTTTTCCTGGTGTGGTTTGGTGGGAGGTTGGGCGTTGGTTTGTGTGGGGCTGATGGGTGTGCTGAGTGGGTTTTGTGGCTGTTGGTGGCGGTTCGGGGCGAGTGTTGGTGTTTTGGGGGCTGTGGGCAGTGCGCATCTTCTGGAGGGTGGGGTTGCTTGCTTCGTTGGCTGTGGCGATTACGTTCTTTCTGCGTTGTGCTGCGTTTTTGCGTTTTTCTTGGCCTGGGGCGGTTTCTTGTGTGTTGTTTTTCCTTCTTCTTTCTTATTTTGTTTCTTATGGGTCTTTTTTTAATCTTTCTTTTTTTTTCGTCTTTGCTTTCTCTTCTTCTCTTCTTCTTCTTCCTTTTCCTATTCTTCCATTCTTCTTTCTTCTTTCTTCTTCTTTTCCTTCTTTCTTTTTTTTTTTTTTCGTTTTTTCTTTCTCTTTCGTTTTTCTTCTTTATCTTCTTTTCTTTTATTTTCTTCTTATTATTTTGTGTGTGTGTTGCGTGCCTCTTTCTTCTTTGTTTTCTTATTTTTTCTGTTCTTGTTGTTGCCTCTTGGGGGTCGCGGTGCGTGTTCTTTCTGGTTTGCTTTGTCTTCTTATTTACGTGTTCTGTGCTCGTGTCTTTTGGTTTTTTGCTCGGTTTTTGTGTTTGTTGTGTGTCAGTCTTTGTCTTTTGCTTCGGGTTGTGTCTCGGTGTTTTTTGTCTTGGAGCTTTTTGATATGTTTTGCTTGGGTTATTCTCCGTGTGAGGTGGGGGGGGGGGGGGGGGGTGGGGGCGGGGGGGGGGGGGGGTGCAGCTGTGTGTATTGTAGCGGAGGTGTTGCCGTTATCGGGCGCGCTGCGGCGCGCGTGGGCTCGGGCGCTTGGGCGCCCGGGGGGGCGGGGGGGGGCTTGCGTTGCTTTGCGCTGCGTGCAGCAGCTGACCTTCGTAGAAGGCTGCCGATGGGTGCCGATTGCTCCTTGGCGGGTCAGAGTGAGCTGTGGGGCGGTGGGGCGGGGGAGCTTCCTCTCCATCGGTCCGCTCTCCTTTATTTTCCTCGCCTGCTTCTCCTTCTCTTCTTCCCCCTCCTAACTCTCTTTTTTTTCTTCTTCTTCGCACTTTCTCATAAGAACAGCGGATACAGCCCAGACACGCACACCTTTAAAGCTTCTTCCTTCTTCGGGCCCCTTTCATGTCTTCGGTTTCAATCTCTCATGTTTTCTGCAAGCCGGAGGAGGTCATGATCGCATCTTTGCGATGGTCAGAAAGCGCCGTTTTTCGTGTTGTGAGTTGTTTTTCGAGATGTTTCTGGACTATGTTAAATTATCTGTTTGTTTGCTGTATCGATTTTTTTTTATCAAATGTTTTATTTCTATTCCGTTTTTGATTAATTGTTTTTTTATGGTTGATTTCATTGCTAGGTTTCGTTATCATTCCGTTCGTGATTATAGATTAAGTTCTTTAATAATCAAAGGTGATAATAGAGTAGTTTATAAACCGATTGCACGTGATCATATAACGATGAGATGATGACCTTATCGTCACAGTTTTTGATATCGCTTTATTCCGGAATAAATTATTTTCATCGTTTTAGAATCCTGGTTAACTTATAACCAAGACTAAGATTACAGTTCAAGTGATGCTCGGATCATGTTACCCGATAACAGTTTATATATAGTGTTATCATTCGTATTTACCACTGATGTCGTTGTCTCACACCTATTCTGTATGAAAACGTCTTCTTGATTTTCATGGAAGAAAAAGATATAAATGTAACGGGATAGATATACATTGGTATCTATTTTCTTCGTGTCAAATTCTCATTTTGGGTGGATTTTTTTTCTATGAAATTACAGAAAAGCATTGATGATAGAGTCATTATATGATTAGACAGAGAGATAGATAGGTACACAGGCAAATTGACTGATAGAAAGACAGGTTCACAGACAATAGATAAAAAGGATGAATAGATGGGTAGATAGGGTAGAAAGATAGGCAGATAAATAGAGATGGAGAGAGATAGATAGACTACAGATAGATGGATAAATAGGTAGATAGAGAGTAGTGAGTGAGAGAGAGAGGAGAGAGAAAGACAAGACTAAACAGACAGACAGACAGACAGACTAAACACAGACAGAAACAGAGACATGAGTGGACAGAGCACCAGCCAAACTGCGTATGCCCACAGTCATGAACTGCTACGGTGGGACAAACACGCTTTTCTCTAAGTTACGCTCCAACGCCGCCAGAGCTTTGTCTGCTTGTCTGTTTCTCTGCAATTCGTCGCTCTTCTAGTCTAATGGTTCTCCGGTGATTCATAGGCCGTTGATGCATCTCGCCTGTTGGTAATGGATATTGTTTTTAGTTTAGTCATCTCCAGTTATGATATATTTGTAGGACGAATATTCATATACCTCTTTCTGTTTGATAGAGAGGGATATTTATATTTGTTTATTTCGCACGATTCTCTGTGATCTTTTTGTACTTTACATGATTTCTGTTAATTGTAAAAAATATTTTTGTTATTTATTGAACGTGTTTATTTTTAATTACTTATCTTTTCTATACTCGATTTATTCTTATCCTACCTTTGAATTACGTGATAGGATCCGATTGGTATATAAATTAGTCTATTTTTTTTGTTTTCGAGGAGAAGAAGCATACTTTTTCAATCGTCACAGGTGACACGCTACTTATTTTCCACTTCATTCTATCCCGTGTTGGCTATAGACTCGCGGCGCTCCTGTGTCCTCATGATACTCATATACCGGGGTTGTATCTATTTGGGGTTGTTCCCTTTTGGCGTCTCTGTGTTTTTTGGGGTGCTGTCTCTTTGCGCGCGGTGTTGTTCTTTTGGGTTGTTTCTTGGCGGCTTCTGTCTCTATTTCGCCCGGTTTTGTCCCTCTTTTGGCGGTTTTTCTCTGCCTTCTCTTTGTATGTTTATTTAACAGGTAATAATGGTTCGTTTTTCATACATTTTCTGTGTTTTCGTTGGGTTGTCTGATTGCATATTAAAACAGCAGGAACTGAAGGTGCTACTTTGAGAGGACAGTAGTGATAATTAATATTAGTTGACGTTGAGCCTTCTGCCTGCGAGTCGATGTGGACGTATTGTTAATGATACATCGTGGCTGCGTATGTCTATACAGTTTCTGTTTGATCCCTTAGTCTCGATTGGTGGAGCGTTATGGTTGTGAGAGTCGCGGGAGCGCGGTGAGAGTTGGCACGAGTACCAGAGGCTAAGGATGTAGCTGGGTCGGCTGTAAAGCAAGAGATAAGCATCAGACGGGGGTTATAGAGGTGTATAGCGGGGGCTGACGGATACATGATTATAGTATATATACTAGTATATATGATATATATATAGTACGTTTATAAGGGGGTATATATAGATATATAGGTATATATATATAGATATATACGTCTTCAGTAAGGTTTACAACTATAGCGTATAGTGTACGAGCGAATATTGGCGAAACACCGGTAAATATACACTCTCTTGTATTAAGTGAAGATATAGTATCTTGTGGTGTGTGTGTGTGTTTGTGTCAAGTGTGTTGTGTTGTGCTGGCACGCATTCAGCGGCTAGGTACGTTGTATGCATGTTTGTGTGTGTTTATTGTGGTGTGTTGTAGTGTTTCTATGTGTGGTGTGTTGTGTAGTGTGTTTAGGTGTTGTGGTGGTGTAGGCATTGTGTGTGTGTGTGTGTGTTTATGTGTATTGTGTGTGTGTGTGTGTGTGTGTGTGTGTGGTGTGTGTGTGTGTTGTGTGTGTGTGTGTGTGTGTGTGTATGCATGCGCGTGTGTGTTTTGTGTATGTCATTATTTTTTTTTTTTTTTTCTTTCTTTTTTTTTAACACCTCAAATAACGATCAACGAGACGACAGAATAGAATAAATAGAATTGAAAAAAAGAAAGAGAAAGAGACAGACAAACAAAAAACAATGGAAGTCCACATCCATACCTGCTTCTCCCAGAAGTAAGTCCCATTTGTCATCCTTTTACACCCGTTTCTCTCTACTGTGTACCAAAGTAACTGTGTAATAATTTGCGTGTGTTCCTGCTATTGTCATCACCATTGTTATGATCAAAACTGTAATTGGATTTTCAATAGTTTCATTATCATCGTCATTATCCTTATTCTCATTCTTGTTAGTTTTATCATTAGTAATATTATCATTATCATCATAATTACCATTATCATGATCGTTGTAATTACTATCGACGTAACTGTCATTATCATTATACAGTATGCTGACATAGTCGTTGCTTCCTCATTACCCAAGATTACCATGCAATTATGCAAATTACAGACGCCAACAATGAAGTGATCGAGGAGACTTTGTGATGCAAATTATTCTGTAGATGCAAAATCACAACGAGGGAAGTGGAAGCGACGGCAATGTGGCAATTGCAACGCGTGACGGCTACCTAGAGCGTAGGCGTTTATTATTATGATCATCATCATTATTGTCATTATAAATATCAGTGCTATTCTTTTATTATCCTCATCATCATTATATATATTAACACACAAGGAAAGACGGAAAGAGAGTGGAATAGAAAGGAAGGGAGAGAGAGAGAGAAGAGAGAGAGAGAGGGAGAGAGACAGAGAGAGAGAGAGCGAGAGAGAGAGAAGACAGAGAAGAGAGAGAGAGAGACAGACAGACAGACAAACAGACAGACAGTCAGTGAGACGTCCAAGGACTTATAAACCAGGTGTCAAGAGAAGCCAGACATGTCAACGCAGCACCACTTAATTTCACTTCATTTCCATTCGGGTTTTGCTCACCCTCGTCAAGGCGTGTCAAGTGGGCCAAGCACTTCATTCCATTGGTTTGGATTCCATTTGTGTCTTAAAGTCTGTGTTTTGCTGCTGTTTGTGGGTCAGGTTTGTAGTTTATTTTGTGGTTTAAGGTTGTGGGTTAATCTTTAAGGCTTAAGGTTTAAGGTTGTGACGCATGTTTTTTTGTGCTTTCATTTCATTAAGTTTGTGTTGTGTTGTGTGTTTGTATGTATGTGTGTGTGTGTTATTTTTGTGTTATTTGCTTGTGGTTACAACTTGTGGGTCAAACTTGTGATCTATGGTCTGTGTGGTTAATGGTCATGGTTTTAATTGTGGTTTAAGTTGCCGGTTTGTGTTTTCTACTTCTAATTTTGCTGGTGAAAGTTTGTGGTGTACATTGTCAGTCAGTCCTTACGACGTGTGTGGTTTTGTCTGTCACCCTCTGCAGTTTGTAATTGACTTTACCTGTCTTTAAGTTGTGTACACTGATATAGTAATTGGTTTTAGTGTTTTGCTTTGACATGCCCTCTGCGCTAGTTTTAGTTTATCGTTAGTCGTGTGGTTTATACGTGGAGTATGTCTTTTATTGTCTCGCGACTCTTATGTTTGTGCTGATAGTTCTAGAATGTTATAGCTCCACTTTAAGTTTATGAGTGTTTCGTTTTTTTGTGTAAGATAGTGTATCCATCAATAGATTAGGACAGCAATTCTTCTTATTCTTTCTTGCTTAGCTTGCTCTACACATAAATCACATATACCTATATATATATATACTATTCCTATTTTATATGATTAATTTTATTAGCATATACTATTATGGATTATATAGGGAGGGATGTATGGGAGGTTATAGTCTTGGTATAGGCTACGGCTATTATAGGCTGAGTATGCGAGCGTATTACTATATGTTTTGTGTATGTTGTCTTGTCTTAGTTAAATAGCATAGCTACTTAGGCTTTTATTCGTGTTGGAGCATAATACACTCAAATAAGACCACAGACCCAGACACAATTGCGCACATCACCGCCACACAAATCATCACATCAAGGGAGATAACACACACTCATCACACACACCACATATCCACACACAAACACTCATCACATAAACACATACCAAAATACAATACACACACGCCACTCTCATCAACACATTTCTTCGTTTTAGGGTGGTGGGGGGGGGGGGTGGGGGGGGGGGTGGGGGGGTTTTGTGCCTGTTGCTGTGTGGCTTAGGGGGGGGGGGGCGGGGCGGGCGCCAGAGCACAACGACAACACAGCACGAGCACACAGCGGTGCGCCGCCGGGGGGGCGAGGAGCACAGCACGCACAACAACCACGCGGCGGCGAGACACACAGACACGCACAGATATATGAGTATATTACGTACCCATATATTATATAGCTAATATATATACTATATATATACTTATATAGTAATGGTATACATATATATATATATATTATAGTTATTATGTATATAAGAGTATATATAGGTGAGGTATACTAGTATTATATATACTATATAAGGTATCTACACCTATTGAGACCAGACATATGTATATTATTATACGCGGTATATATAGCTCTATTGATATTAAGGCGTAAGTATATAAGTATGAGCGTTATGGGGGGGGGCGAGGTAGATGATTATGAGTATGACGTAGGAGAGGCGTAGAGAGGACGTAGCAGAGTGTGAGCGTAGCAGGAGGGCATATTATTATAAGAGCTGAGAGTCTGAGGGAGTAGTATAGCGGTCTAGCGCGGGGGAGCGTAGGGGAGTGCGTGTGGTTGTGTGTGGCAGTGGTGTATGGTCGTGGAGGTGGGCTGTGTCGTGGTGTGGGTGTTGTGTGTTTGTGGGTGTGGTGTGTGGTGTGTGTGTGGTGTGGGGTTTTACAGCGAGCGCGAGGGGGGGGGCGGTGGGGGGCGGGGGGGTAATTGAACCCGGAAGATAAGTGATCGACTGCAAGTAAGTAGATATTTGTCTTTCGAAGTTTAAGGCGACACAGAATCCGCTGAAATGAGTTAATGGGAAGCGCGAGGTTCAAATCTAGACGATTCGTTAACGAAATACCTGAGATCAGTTCTGATTGGCCGGAGCGCGGCCAAGAGTGCGAGGTCCCGCGCGCTGCGCACCCACGATAGTGTTTGGCAAATGTGCCCTGTCGTAACGACATTTGCAAGCCAAAGAGCACAGGTTGGGCTATTTGTGACTGTGTTGTTCAGCCATCTGCCTGCGTGGTTGGTGTGCCGGGTTTTATTGGCATGTGCTTTTAGGGGGCGGTGGGTAGGTCTTGGGTCTGGTTTCTAGGAGGGGCTTCACAGTTCCCGGGCGTTTGTGGGGGCGACGGTGTGGGGGTGTTCAGGTGGGCTGGACCAGGATATTAATTAATTGATAGTGATATAGGTAGTATTGGTTAGAGTAGTAGAGTGAGCGCTTAGGTTACGATCTGCCCGTTATTATTATTCAGGTTGTTATTAACGGATTAATAGTGACTAGGTGTTTAGGTAATGAAGTATGCGTGTATATGTCGGTACTGGAGTGTGATAGGTATATTGAGTACTCTAGGGGTGAGATATGTGACTGATACGTCGTTTGTGTGTTGTTGGTTGTGTGTGTATGGGGTGGGGTTTGTGTGTGTGTGTTGTGTTTGTGTGTGGTGTGTGTGTGTGTGGTGTGTGCGTGCGGCTGTTTGTGTTTGGTGTTGTGTGGTGTGTGTGTGTGGTGTGTGTGTTGTTGGCGTGGTGTGGTGTGTGGTGTGTTTGGTGTGGTGTGTTCTGTTGTTGTTGTGGTTGTGTCTGTGTGTGTGTGTGTGTGTGTGTATGTGTGTATGTGTGGTGTGTGTGTTGTGTGTGTGTGTTGGTGTGGTGTGTGTCGTGTGGGTCGGGGTGTCGCGTTGTGTGGGTGTGTGTGTGTGTGTTTGTGGTGTGTGGTGGTGATGTGGTATAGGTGTGCGGGTGTGTGCGTGTGTGGTGTGCACGCATGTTGTATTGTACACGCATATACATCCATACAGGAAGACCAGGAGCGACTGAAGCACGTAGCATTAAAAGGCGTGTAATTCGCATGTCACATACATCATCTGTCCCGAGACTTCCTTGGCCTTTCCCCAGTCCAGTCCAGGTAAAGATGTTTGCAACTCGCTCTCTTTAGCTTCATTCTCCTCTAATATGCACTTACATCGCTGCATGACAGTTCCCGTGTGAGTGGATGAACGGATGAATGAATGACTCCGGTTACGAATGCAATGCGATGGATCACAAAGGAGGGACTTGAGGAAAAGTAGTTTTATCTAGTTCAGTCTGCCTTTGGTGATAACATGCACGCAATCTTTCTACTCACACCTGTAGGATATTTATCATCAGAAGGAAAATATATATAAAGAGATAGATAGATGATTAGACAGATAGATAGATATAAAGGTGGGTAGGTTGGTAAACAGATAGATAGATAGATGGGTAGATAGATCAAGGTAGTTTGAAACAACTGGTTGAATGGAAGTAGATCTACCTGGTTATATGTACCGTGGGTAGATAGAGAGATGGAAGGAACATAGAGAGTAGATAGAAAGATAGAGATGGAGTAGAGACAGACTGGTAGACACGGACAGATAGATGGATGGACGGACAGATAGTTGTAATAGAACAGAAAGCTAGAAACAGAAATTAAACGATTACTAATTTCTTCCTTCCAGAGAACAGACATAAGAGTGATATAAAGATTAAAAGAAGAGTGAAAAAAGGAAACAAAAAAGTGACAAAGAGATTAAGAGAAAAAACATAAGAGCGATAAACGAACTGGAGAAAGAATGGCAATTCACACGCGTGTCCGTGACGCGTGAGGGAGGGTGTGTGGGGTGGTCGAGGGGGGTGGGGTGGGGGTCTGTATGTGGGAGGTTGTTGTGTTGGAGGGAGAGCGTGTTGAGTGTGGGGAGTCTCTGTGTGTGTGTGTGTGGTGGGGAGGGGGGGTGATAGTTGGTGTATGTATTGTGTGTTTTGCTTTAGTCATTGTGTTGTGTATCACAACAAATGGTAGTAGACTTGGAGGAATTTCGCTGATCGCATAAGTAGCCTAATTGTATAAAAAAGAAAAACACTCTTGTGGGAAAAGGAAATATAACGAGGTCTATCAGTCTTGCCTTGAAAAAATTCAGAGTGACATTTATATCTTGAAACACATATTTATGTTAATATACACGGAAAGGATAGAGAGCTGGTTCAAGATTTTTTTCCTTTTACATAGGAAGTAATTCGCCATACGTGATATAAGTAGTATGATATAAGTAATATAAGTAACGTTTCAAAATCTAGATAATCTTTACGGTATATTTATGCAGTTTATATGATAGATACGGGTTTTCATAATACAACTTACATAAAAGTTTTAGTTCACACTACGTTCTTGAAAAGGTAATAAAGATAAAAAAATCTAGTTTATATTTCCTAATCCAGGTAATACAAGACGCCGTTATATTAAGTAAGATCAAGGAGTTTAATATGATTTTTTTCCCGTTTGTTGAAGACGTGTGAGGCTAATTTTATAACCTTTTTTTTTGGTGAAATCTCTCTCTCTCTCGTCGCTCTCTCTCGCTCATCCTCTCTCTGTCTCCCCTCTCTCTTCCCTTCTCTCTCCTCTCTTTCTTTCTTTCCTCTCCTCTCTTTTCTCTCTCTAGTTCCCCCTCTCTTTTCTACCTCTCCCTTCTCCTCTCGTCTCTCTCTCTC
>NW_020869529.1:404984-407484 GCF_003789085.1 Penaeus vannamei | reverse complement strand
CAACAGAAACAAGTATAATCGTGAACAGAGGGTTTGACAAGGCAATGCCCTCAGCAAGACCGACTGTAAAAATAGACTCTCCTTGGACATTTTGATGATATAGGGATGTTTATAATGTTGGCTTCACCAAGATATGTCAAGTGCATTTATTAATATTCCAAATTTCAATGTTTATAGATGCGATGCAGGGCGTGGGGGAGGAGTTTGCTTATACGTACGTGACACTTTCAAAACAAACGAGATATCCACTAATTAATGTACAAAGCAGTATGGTTCCGTTTTTCACTGTAGGCGCGATCTATAGGCATCCTCACGGTCCCTTTAAATCTTTTGATTATTTAGAAAAAAGGTTTTTAGAGAAATATAATTGAAAAAGAAACCTCTTTTCATACTTGGCGATCTGAATGATGATTTAAACAAGCCAAGTTCAAAATTAACTAAGGTAATTAATAAAAACAAATTTGAACAACTGGTAAATAAACCTACAAGAATCACAGAAAGCACTTCGTCATTAATTGATGTAATAATAACAAACAGAGCTGACATCGTTCTCCACACAGACGTCATTCCATGCCATGTTGCCGATCACGAACTCACATAACGGTGACACTTGATATAAAGAAATTAAAGCGACCACCGATTACAAAGAGCTTTTGTGAATTACAAAAAGCTTTCGTGAATTAGCCAATTATGATTCTCAATTTTTCCAACTCATAATAGCCAAAGAATCAACTCTTTTACAAATTTGCGAACAGACAAACAGGTAAATGTGTTCAGGGAAGTGATCAGTGATAGTATAAATGCCAGCGCCCCCCATTGTTGCAAAAATTATTAGACGTCCTCCGGCCCCTTGGATAAACGACATCAACAGAGCCATAACAGATGGAAATAATGTGCATAACGTTCTCAAGAATAACAGATTCGACATGACAATCCAGGCTGACTATAAACAAAGGAAGAGAAATGTCAAATCACTAGTACAAGAAGCCAAAACAGATTATTTTAGAAATAGATTAACCAATTGTAAAAAAAAAGATTCTGCTAAAACATGGAAGATTTTAAAAAACACTTTGTACCAAATAAAAACCATCATAAAGATATTAATCTAAACACCAAAATTAGTGCAAATAAGTTTCATGAGTTCTTCGCTAAAATTGGACACCCCACATATGAACAAACAAATGCTTCCATATTTAAACAAAAACAGGTAGGATAAGGCCCTCAGCCAGTAGTTTCAGACCACAACCTGTCAAAATAGAAACAGCAATCCTGACAGTAAAACACCTGCGTGAAACAGATGCTGTGGGAGCGGATGACATTGCTCTTCGCTTTCTCAGAGACAGTCTACCTGCTATGGTGTATTATTTAACTGTTATCATTAATACATCTTTAGTCACCGGTGACTTCCGATCGCTTTGGAAGCATGGCATAATAACACGTTTTTCAAATCTGGAGACAAATATGAAGTTAATAATTATCGCCCTATTACCATACTTCCTATACTGTCTAAGGTTTTCGAAAAAAAATCGTAGCAGACCAACTGACATTTTTAGAGACACATGACCTGCTATCTAGAACACAGCATGGCTTCAGAAGTATGCTGTCTACTGAAACAGCATTATTGCAGATTACAAATAAAATTTATGAGAATATGGACAACAACCGTATTAACTTGCTTACATTGTGCGACCTATCAAAGGCCTTTGGTAGTGCCAGTCACGAAATCCTCATTAGCAAACTATTGAATCACAAAATTGACACATTGGTTCAGAAGTTATCTAAGTAATAAAATCCAATCTGTCAAAATTCACGAGAAAATATCTGAAAAACGGAGTGTATCCTATGGTGTCCCACAAGGATCTATGTTAGGCCCAATCCTGTTCACAATATTTGTAAATGATCTGTCAACCATAGGCCAAAATTGCCTTCTTGTTCAATACGCCGATGATTCACAATTTCTCCATAGTGATTCTGTAAACAAAGATGAACTGATAAAAAAGACCCAGGAGACACTTTCACAAGTAAAAGGATACTTTGACACAAATGGCCTTAAGATAAATCCAGATAAAACACAATGTATCTTCATAGGTAGTCGCCAAAACATCGCCAAAATTCCTGTAAACACGACCATAAAATTTGAAGACAGCTATATAAGACCGAGCACTTTTATAAAAAAAAAACCCTAGGCGTACTCATTAACAGATTCATGACATTTGAGAACCACGTCGACACCATCCACAGAAAAGTAATGGGAACACTAATTTACTTAATTCATATCAAAAATAGAATCCCTGCTGAAACTAGAACATCTGTTATACAAACACTAGTTCTCAGTATATTTAACTAATGCTCAGGCATATGGGGTACAAACAAACAAAGGTCAAATTCAGAAAATTAAAAAATTACAAAAACTTTTCTGCCAGGGTAGCACTTGTGAACGTAAAGAAGTATGACCACATTGTCCAACGTATAAAACTAAGTTGGCTAAAAGTACATACAA
>NW_020869529.1:399716-404423 GCF_003789085.1 Penaeus vannamei | reverse complement strand
GAGATTATCTCCCTCTCTCTCTCTCTCTGCTACTGCTCCTCTATCGTGCGTCTCTCTCTACTCTGTCTCTCTCTCTCTCTCGTCAATCTCTCTCTTCTCTCTCTCTCTCCTTCTCCCTAACCCCTCCCCCCTCACCCTCACCCCCTATCCCCTATCCCCCTCCCCTCCCCTCCCCCGCCTCCCTCCCCCCCCCTACGACTCCGCTTAATGGTCGTTCCTTCGCCGTTAAACCTCTCAAATCGCCCGGGCAGAGAGAGCTCGTCCCCAGATCGTAAACAGGGAGTGGACGACTAATAGTTCCAGAGAGCGAGGTCCTCTGGTGTGAAAGCGGAGGAGAGGAGAACGGGAGAGAGAGAGAGGAAAAAGAGAGAAAGGAGGGAGGGAAAGGGGAGGGAGGGTGGGGTGGGGTGGAAGGAAGGAAGGGAGGAGAAGGCAGGTGGAGGGAGAAAGGGAGAAGAGAGAGAGGAGAGAGAGAGAGAGAGAGAGAGGGAGAAGAGACAAACAGAGAGACGAAGACAGACACACGACAGAGGACAAGAGACAGAAATTCACTCTCTCTAAAGTAAAACGTGAGCTTTGATCCCTATATCGTTCTCAACATAATCAAGTTGCGTTGCGGTACCTCTCTTTCCTTCCTCCCTTACCCAACTCCCTCTGCCTTCCTTCTTCCTCCCCTAACCTCCCTCCTTCCTCCCAACCTCCTCTCTTCCTCCCCAACCTCGTCCCTTCCTCTCCCAACCTCTTCTCTTCCTCCACCCCCCCCCCTCTATGCCAAATCTTTAAAGGTGTAAAAACATCTGATAACTGCACTACCACGCTAACAGGTGCTCCCGCTGGCCTACGTTACCGAATGTTCCACAACAAAAGGGAGCCGAGCGCAGGGCAATATTCCCAGCCAGGTGCATTCGGTCAAAAACAAAACCGGGCTTTTCATTACATTTCCGCCGCAAATTCCACAGAGCGAAACCGTACGGACGTCGTTTTGAAAGTCATGCTATCATGGCGGCGGCCAGATGGGTTGGGTCGTTGGCCGGGCGAGGGAATCTGCTCCCGAGCGTTGGCCGGATAAGGAAATCATTATCCCGGCCGGACGGATACGGAAGGCGAGAGGAAAGCGAGATCGGAGAGGCTGCGGGGGAGCTTGAGGGAAGGCAGGATGGAGAGGATATCGACCCGGGGAAAATATAGGAAGGCGAGGGCCCCGCCACCAGCAGACGCGGCAGGAGGCAGCGGGAGAGGTGATGGCAGCCGGGGGGGGAGCTCCGTGGTAATTGGCAGATGGCAGATACTTCACTGCCTCGCCGCCCACCACGCCCATGGATATCCTCTGCCAGATAGAGACCCACATGTACGCACGAGTAAATCACCAGAATGCTCTTTCGTGCGTAATCTAGACTCGCGAGGGAAAGCGCCGCGGGCATATTCATGGGGCCCAGAACGCGGCATTCAGATCGACGGAAAACATGTCAAAACGGGGTGTGATAAGATAGAACCAAAGGGAAGATGGAGTTGCTCTGATATGTCTTTGAGGATGTGTATTTATGCGTGCGGAAGTTTATTTGTTTATGAGTAGGTTTCTCCGCGTGTGTATCTTTCCACGACACTCTCCGAAACGTAACAAAGACTCTGCAACACGAGACAAATTAAATTGGTAAAATAAGTGAAATAAAATTGCCACTGTATCGCGGAACTTTAAAAAAAGAGAGTGCACAACTTTTCGGATCATAAGAAAAAAAAAAAAAAAAAAAGGACTCAATCGCTCCTATTATTTCAACTCACACCCATCTGAAGTTGCACGGATCCTCTAACATTCTTGGGAAGAAAGAGAAAGAAAAGAGAGAGAGAGAAAAAAAGATCAACAAAATCCCAAATCTATCGCGTGGGTGTGGGGCAGTTTGAGACAACGCAACCCACACCAAAACCACCCAACATCCCTCGCTGACCGACTCATTCAACTCTTCCACCACCCTCACCACCGGCACCACCTACCACCCGTTCTACAGTACCAATCCAACCCATCCATTTCAACACTTCACCACCTCACCCACCCGGCCCACCTACACACCTTAATCTACAATACCAAGCTCCAACCCATTCAACTCACTCACAGCTCACCCACCGGCCGGACCTACACAATCACCAATCCACCTAATACACCTAACGAACCCACCCACCACTTTCACCACCACCCACCCATCCCTCAAGCCACCAGTCACCAACCCACTGTCCAAATCATCCCATCCAGTACAGTTTCCACGGTCGGGGGAGGGAGAGGGGGGGAGGAGAGAGAGGAGAGAGAGACAGAGAGGGGGGGGGGGGGGATGGAAGGAGAGAGAGGGAGAGAGAGGGGAGAGGGAGGAGAGAAGGAGAGAGGGAGGGAGAGATAGGAGAGAGAGAAGAGAGGGAGGAGAGGAGAGAGAGAGAAGAGAGAGAGGAAGAGGTGAGAGAGAGAGAGACGAGAAAGAGAGGAAGACGAGAAGAACGAGAAAGAGACGAGAAAGACGAGAGAGAGAGAAGGAGAAGAGAGATGAGAGAGAGAGAGGATGAGAGAGAGAGAGAGAGAGAGAGAGAGAGAGAGAGAGAGAGAGAGAGAGAGAGAGAGAGAGAGAGAGAAGAGAAGAGAAGAGAGAAGAGAGAGAGAAGAGAAAGAGATAGAGAGAGAGAGAGAGGAGAGAAGAAGAGAGAAAAGAGAAGAGAAGAGAGAGAGAGAGAGGAAGAAAGAAAGGAAAAGAAGAAAGAAAAGAGAAGAAAGAGAAAGAAAGAGAAGTGAGAAAAAGAGAGCTCAGGCAAAGAAAAAAGGGGGGATGAATTCGAAACGCCCCCATAACATCCAGGCTTTACACACTGAGATTTACTCCACGAAGGAAAATGGTGGGCGAGGGCGCGGGCGGATGGAGGTTAATCTCCGCCCTCGCAGCGCCGAGGCATGGGCGTGCGTGCCTCCTTGGGCCGCAGGAGAGGTCGTGGGAAGGGGCTGTAAATTTCGACCTTATGTCTCGCCGGAAATTAAATAATATTTTGGTGCCGGCGCATAATAAAAGTTGTTTAGAGTTTGGAAATGGGGCTGGAGCACTTATTTGCATATCGAAAAGGCATATGTACTGACAATTATGCTCACATGAATGCATATATACAAACATGACACATACTGATACACGTACATGCATCCATACGTACATTCTTCCATACATGCATACAAACAAACATACATACATACATACATACAAATACATACATACATACAAACATACATATATTAAGTATAATACAAGCACATATACACATATATGAATATATGCATACATATGTTCGCGCATAAATACATTTATACATGCATACATTCATACATACTTACGCACATGTATATACATACTGTGTAGACAGGCAGACAGGCACAAATGCCCATTTATACAGATACATAAATCCAATTTGTGGATTTTAGTTTTTTCTACCGTAGTATCAACTCGGTAGTCTTTCCATTCAAGTGTAGACAGACAGACAGAGGTTGCAAAAGTACGGATTTCCTCCCTAAAAGACAACCATCCTTCAAAATCAAACTCCACTCCTGCTACTCCCGCCGGCTGCCTGGCCCTGGACGCCCGGCACCGGAGTCCCATTTGGCGAAATCTGAATATATACACAGGCGAAATTACTCTTGTGAGGGCTTCATTCCCTGGCTGTTCCGCCGAATCCTCTGAGATGTTCCTCCGAATTCGTACGGTAAGATTGGGTGTTAACGGGAGGACGCAGCGTGAGGTGAAAACATCCTCCAATTCCGAGACTTTCTTTGGTATAAGCAACGAAATGCTATTAAAGTCAAAGTTCCCCGCGGTCGAACCCTCCAAAGCCACA
This sequence comes from Penaeus vannamei, assembly GCF_003789085.1. NCBI lineage: Eukaryota > Metazoa > Arthropoda > Malacostraca > Decapoda > Penaeidae > Penaeus > Penaeus vannamei. The sequence continues at coordinate 400,571 of NW_020869529.1, read as the reverse complement.
CAGGATATTGTTGGAATTCCCTTCTAGGTAATTTCCCGTTAACAACTACCACATCACGTCCCTGTCACCCTGGCCCTGGCCGAGGGGGCTGCCGCTGGGGCTTGGGACGGGCCCTGAACTGAAGGACCTGGAAATATACTTTGCGGAGCCGCCTTGGAGATCGCTAGAATTTGCTGCTGAAATAACATGGCTTTAGATGTGATTTATCTTGTTTCCTGGTGTTTTGCTCTCATCAGCTGCCCTGCCTCGTTGCTTTGTTTCCTTTTCGCACCGTTACGTGATGAATTGGATATTTTGGCTTTATCTCTTCATTGCACCTAGGTTACCGCCACGAAGCTAACGGTGCAGCACAGTGAACATGACGTCATGTTCTTCAAGGGAAATGTGTATAGCATGGCTGGACGTTTAGTCAGCGTGGGCCCCTTCGGTGTGCAGATTATGTTGAAGTTAAGGATGGACATGTACAATATTACTAGGAAAGCCTGAATAATACTAGGGAGGCCAGGAGCCGTCAGAAGGACATTTACAAAGGACATACTGCATGAGAGAATTGCTCCAATATCTGGTTTGCAATTGTGCGAGATGGTACTAAGTTAGTTCGGGTATATTGTGCAATCTGGATTACCGAAACGCGGAGAGCACTTGATGTCAATACATACTGCTATTCACTGAAATTGTATTCCATCAAATGCAGACGTCGTTCCCACAGACACGCCGGCCGAAGCTTTCATTCCGAGCAGGTATTCCCTTTCTACCAGACTTTCCCCGTAGATCTTCGCTTGATTATCGGAACACCTGGCTCTTTCCCGCGACCTTAGGCCCTGAGCTGTGTCAGAAGGATCCCTCCCGCCCCGC
>NW_020869529.1:389716-394716 GCF_003789085.1 Penaeus vannamei | reverse complement strand
CTCTTTACTCTCTTTCCTCTCCCCCCTCACTTCTCACTCTCTCTCCCTCCCCTGTTTCCCAAGAAGAGAAGTAAAGAGATTCTTTGATTATCAACATATTATATATATGCCCTATAAAACCTCTGTCAAAAAGATCTTGAAAGGAAAAAATCGGAGGTATGATTAGAAAAAAGACATCCCAAGGTCTTTCCAATTTGTTTATATCCTCTACACACGGAGAGTCAGCATCTAAAGGCACAACGAACTTCTTGCATTTTCTTGGGGAGAAAAGTTGAATTCTATAACTTTCTTTTTTTTCTCTTTTTCAGTGAGCGCGCGCGTGTATGTGTGTATGTGAGTCTGTGACTGTGTATGCTCTTATACTATCCTACTTGATTTCTATTTGGCTATCACCTTTTCTCCGTACTGATTTTGTATTCTTCATCTTGAAACAAATCCGTGATCTGTGCAACGCAAGCCTAAGTGCATAATTGTGAATACAATAGAAGAAAACATCCAGAGAGATACAAAACGAACATCGGAAAACATCCTTCCTCCCAAAATATCCTTAGGGAACAGCCATAGAGGATACACTAAGGCACAAACAGCGGTGAACCATCGATCAGCAGAAGGACGAAGCAGGGGGCAAACTTCCTATGTTAGTATGGAAGACAGTCCCTTTCTATAATCATAGGAAATTCGGCAAAAGCGACACTGCATCACCATTTTCTTGCGCTGGCACATCTGGGCGAAGGTGGAGGAGATCTGTGCGCAGCGGGTGAGGATAACGCGCTGACCTCTGACCTCCGTTTGCATGGATTCGAGGAAAAGACTGCTAGATGAGGAAGATAGATGATATATATATATATATATATATATATATATATATATATATAGTATATATATTATATATATATATATACATATATATATATATTATATAATATATATATATATATATATAATATATATATATATATATATATATATATATACTATATATATATATATATATAATATATATATTATATATATATATATATATATACTATATATATATAATATATATATATATATATATATATATATATATATATATATATATATATATATATATATATATATATATATATATATATATATATATATATATATATATATATATATATATATATATATATATATATATATATATATATATATATATATATATATATATATATATATATATATATATATATATATATATATATATATATATATATATATATATATATATATATATATATATATATATATATATATATATATATATATATATATATATATATATATATATATATATATATATATAGTATATGAATATATATGAACACATACATATCTGTGAGTGTGTGTGTATACACATACATGCATTTTCACCGCCAGACATAAGTCCTAAAATGAGATCTCAGATTCTAAGTCTTTTCCCCCGACTGTCCTTGTTAGGAGGCTCTGCGCCGGGTGCTCTTGTTCCTTGTCTCTTAAATCCCAGTTAATAATGTTGCCAAAAAAAAAAAACAGCAGTTCCCGAGATAGCAGAAAAAAACTCCTAACTCTTTTCCTATAACAGGTCGGAAACGCTAAAATAATCCTGGCTGTTTGGACCTGTTCTCACATTTGTGTTCTTACAGCCTCTTAAATTGCTTAGCCTCGAGGTCTGACCCCTTGCCGGACTGTAGGTGCTTCCGAATCAAAGAATTGTGGCACTAACACTTTTATAAAGAGTAATGCTATTGATGTCAACCATATAACACGATACAGAGAGGACTATTGAAAAATAACAGCGACATCGAATAAATAAATGCGATGTGTTTTCTGTACTAGTCTGTAGCCGCCAGGGAAACTGAAATTTGACTGGATAACAGGAATTATTGAACAGTAGCATTCCGGATCGAGAAGGCTCAATATACAATATATGTTTCATAAATATCATGCATTTTGTTTATTATTATAATCTATCCATGTATACAATAATCATCTCACCGTGATTACACCTAATCTTTATTCTTTAACATCTATCATATTTGCTTATCTATCGTTCTTTACCTTTTTAAAATGTTTCTTCTTCTGTTAAGTATGTTATTGTTACTATCGTGATAATCATTACTATTATAATCGTTATCATTATCATTATTATTATTATCAACATTATTATTATCATTATCAACGTATTATTATTATCATTATTATTATTATTTATTGTTATTATCATTACTATTATCATATCATTTTATGTATTATTGGTACATTATTATCCGTATCTTTATCATAATCTCTGTTGTTGTTCGCGCTCGTAGATATGCAAGCATTTCATTATTATCTCATTTTGTCAACTTTAGAATTGTTTTGGTTGTTGTGTTTTGCCAGCGCACTCATTTTTATTGTTATCCTTATTGTTATTATCATTACTATTATCATCACAATCATTTTTATGTATTATTGGTACTATGTGGAGAATATTACTTCTTTGTTTCTCCTTCTTCCCGGTTCCTCTACCTCCGTATTTCGCTCTTGTTCCGTTCTTTATCATCCACCATTCCTCGTCTATCCGTCTTTTTATGTCCCTTTGTCTTTCTCTGTTGCCTTTCTTTATTAATTGTCTTATCTTCGTGCTCGTTCATATTTTTCACTCTTCCTCTTTATTCCATAGATATGCAAGCATTTCATTATTATCTCATTTCACACTGTCAACTTTAGATTTCTAACTGTCACAATAAAAAAAACATGCACATACACACACGCACACATAGATACACACGTACACACAGATACACATGTACACACAGATGCACACGCGCACACACCCACATTAATATGCACATGTACCATACTTCTGCCAAAGGGATTTCCATTCCTACCTGCACTGCGCAATTAGAATTCAGTGCAGATAAAAAAAGTTTCCTTCGGATCCTAACAGGAGCACAAAATCGACCCTCCTCTTCCCACCCAAAGCAGGTAATAACTTTTTTTTGGTTAGAGTAGGTGGCAAATTAGTTCTAAATTAGGTGACTGTCATGAAGATATATAAGTAGTACGTGATTAGATAATGAGTTTATGAGAGAAAAACGGTGCAGTGGGGATAAAGTAGGTGGTAAACTGTTTGTATCAAGACATATAATAAATTAAAAAAACAAATCACATAAAGTTGTAAAGTAGGCGACAAACCGGTAGCCACTGGCATAGATGGTGATACGATTGTGGTGAAATGATAATGATTAGAAACACAACACAGTGGTGATAGACCCTGAAAGACGAGGCAGAGGGGCCAGGTGGTCAGAGCGATGACCCTCTCTCGCGCTGCAGCTGTCTCCGCTCCCTCCTTAAAGTGGAAGTATAACCTCAGCAAGTCGATGTCCTTCACGGCGCTCTCCGCGTGCTCTCCCTCGCTACAAGGGTTAGTGAAATCTGGAGTGTCGCTCCGCAGACTTTAAACCACTCTGGGTGTGCTGTAATCGCCTTTGCAAAGTCTAAGGAACTTACACCAAAGCAAAACTTCTCAGCACTTCCTCGGTCGTGCGGAGGTCGACCAAGGGCGGGTTCTTAGCTCTCCTATCCTGTCTAGAGGGGAAACATGACGCATTTTCTTTGGCTATAAAATTATTTCAAATAATAATCCTTCAATGAAGAAAAAAAATGCAGCTGTAGCTGATAACATTATTACTTCCATTAAAGTGTCTAGTTTATGTATAAACACACACGCCCACACACACACATGCATATAAACAGATAGATAGATGAATAAATACAAACATACTTACATATGAAAGATGGAATAATGCACTAACGCATTTATATGATAAATTCATAGCCTCCTCAATCGGTATTCGATCCCTCGCCGCCGTTGCAGGCAGATATCTATATATACAGGTATATACATACATACATACATACATACATACATATATATATATACATACATATATATATATATATATATATATATATATATATATATATATATATATATATATATATATATATATATATATATATACCCACACACACATACACACACACACACATACAAATTCAAATATGTGTAAAGCTAACAAGGATCACAAAATACAGCACATTTTGCAGTACTAATTCAACCAAACTGCAACATAACTCAAGGACACTGTACACCCCCCCCCCCCCCCCGCCCCCTCTTCTGAGGATATCCGCTGACTCAGACTAATTTTCTAGACGACACTATTAAGGTATTCTCAAGGGTAATTAAATGTTGAGTTTTTTTTCTATCTTTCTTTCTTTTCTCCCTCTCTCTCTTCTTTTATAAGAATGGCGGTGTACGAGGAAGGATAATTCTCATTTCAAGATGTGGTTTGTTGTTTGAAAATAAAATAATTCATGAGAGCTGCATAGCTGACTGACTAAATCCTTTCGATGGTTACATTTGTTTATATAATTAGCAGTCTGCCATTACTAAGCCATAATAAAGAATATTTTAATCATTATTATTTTACTGTGTTGACGCTGATGAAAAATAATTCACATTAAAAACAACAATAGTGGCTATGGTATGATATGATATGGTAGTAAAGAAATAACAAAAAGAGTAGCAGCAATGATTTAAATAATGATAAGATGTTATCTGATTACCATTATCGTGATTTCATGTTTATCTTTTTCATTACCATTGACAGCGATAACAATTATACCACCCACAGCAACCACAGGAAATGACAACGATTGCTCGGACAAAGGGGAAGTTAAGAAAGATCGAGTGCGAAGGAAAACAACGAACAAAAACCTGACTGATGGCGAGGGAAAGGGTAGAAACGTCTTAAAAGAAAGAAAGTATGGTTTGCGAAGGAGGGGGAACGGGAAAACGAGGCGAGAAGCTATCGAAAGAGAAATGAAGGAGACTGTGGGCGAATGCTGGAAGAAGGAAAGCGAGAAAGAAAGGAGGTAAGTGAGAGATTAGGGAGAAAGAATGGGTTTAAGGGAAGAGGAAGGGGAGGGGAGGGACAGTGGATGTA
>NW_020869529.1:374716-379716 GCF_003789085.1 Penaeus vannamei | reverse complement strand
CTTCTCTCATTTTACTTTTTTCTCGTGCTTTCTCTGTCTGATCTCGTCTCTCTCTCTCTCTCTCTCTCTCTCTCTCTCTCTCTCTCTCTCTCTCTCTCTCTCTCTCTCTCTCTCTCTCTCTCTCTCTCTCTCTCTCTCTCTCTCTCTCTCTTCTCTCTCTCTCTCTCTCTCTCTCTCTCTCTCTCTCTCTCTCTCTCTCTCTCTCTCTCTCCTCTCTCTCTCTCTCTCCTCTCTCTCTCTCTCCTCTCTCTCTCTCTCTCCTCTCTCTCTCTCCTCTCTCTCTCTCTCTCTCTCTCTCTCTCTCTCTCTCTCTCTCTCTCTCTCTCTCTCTCCTCCTCCCTCCTTCCCCTCTCTCTTTTCTGCCCACTCCCCAACATCCCCAGACCCATTTCATTCTTTGGCTGTCTCGTGATAGCGGCAATTACTCTCCTTTGTAGCCACTAAATTCTTCTTACTTAAGTGTCTTCTAATCTCACACTTTTAACCTAATCACTTGCACTTGAAACACTTGCTCGTTACACTTATTACCGCGAAGCAAAGTTGTCTTTTACATTCATTCGGAAAAATTATCCAATGTTGTTTTTGGTCCTAACGTTTAAGGTTAACTTAAAAGACAAGCGGTGCAGTGGAGAGAATGCACGAAACTTTGCGGAGAAAGCATTATGGCGCCATGAAATCCTTTTTAGAAATGCTATAACTTTTTTTTTCGACTTTTTTCCTTTCTCATTCACTTCTCTTACCCTCTATCCCCTAACTTTTCCATTATCTCACTTCTCTTTTTCCCTTTCGTCAGGTTTTCCTCTTTTCTTGAAATGCCCCCCCCCCCCCCCGCCATCTCTAAATGCTTTTTCTATCCTCTCTTGTCACTCCCCTTCTCTGCCCCTCCCCCCCCCCTCCTTCTGTCCATTTTTTCTTTCTCCTTCTCTAGTTTTCTCAATCTCTACAGTTTTCCAATTCAATCTAGCTTTCCCTTCTCTCAAATCTTTCATCATTTCGCTAGCCTTTCCAGGTCCCCGTTCTCTCCAGTCTTTTCTCTTCTCTCCATTTTTTTCTAGTTTTCTTTAGCTTCCCCCTTCTCTTCAACTTTTTTTTTTTATCTATCTCTAGCTTTCTCTATCTTCTCTCCTTAGCATGCTCCTCCTCTTCGTTCCAAAACCTTGTCTCTCTTCTCTCAAGCTTTCTCTGGCTTTTCAGATATCAGTGCACTCTTCCCTCCTTCCCCTTTCCTCTTCCCTTCTCCCCTTTCCCTCCCTTTTCCCATCCTTTCCTTCTTTCCGGACCGTTCTTGCCCTTCACCCTCTTTTCGCTTCCCCGCTTGTCTCTAGCTCCTCCAGCCGCTCTTGCCTTCCCCTAACCCCATTTCCCCTTCCCTTAAGCTCTTCCCCTCTTCCCAGATCGCCCCTCCCCTTCGCCCTCCCCCTAAAGCGTCTTCGCCCACGTCGTTAAGGCATTCCCTTCCCTTAACGTGGCGAGGAACCACATAATCAGGGGTAATTAATAGTTCCAGACGCACCCCGAAGCAAATCTGCACCAGGTCCGTTCGGCGTAGAGGGAGGGAAGGGATGGTTGGGGAGGCAGGGGACTTTCCTTCCATATTCCCCCCAGCCCCCCCCACCCCTCCTCCTTTCCCCCCCACCCCCCATCCACCCCTCCTCCTCCATCTCCCACCCACCATCCCCCACCCCTCCTCCTCCATCTCCCCACCACCATCACCACCCCTCTCTCATCTCCCCACCCCTCCTCCTCCATCATCCCACACCACCATCCCCACCACCCTCCTCTCCAATCTCCCCCCACCACCATTCCCCACCCCTCCTCCTCCATCTCCCCTCCTCTTCCTCCTTTCCCGGCTCTCTCGCGGATAGTAAGCTCGAGAATCCGTGTTTGAGAAGCCCTTTAGGATCCGGAGGCACGTTGGGGGTCTCATACACGTGACCTTCACTTCGCCAGCCAAGTCATTTGCAATGGTTAACTTCCTTCTAATGACGCGGAAACTTCTCCATCATCTTAATTTCTTATTCTTTTTTTCGAATCCTTATTCTTCGGAGAACTACTTCCCGGAAGATATTTTAACCGGTTGAGAAAAAAAAAGTTATGAGAAGTTGAAAAGTTTAATTGGATCAATTCTTGGTTCTCTCTCTCTCTCTCTTCTCTCTCCTCTCTCTCTCTCTCTTCCCCTCTCTCTCTCTCTCTCTCTCTCTCTCTCTCTCTCTCCTCTCTCTATATATTATATATATATATATATATATATATATATATATATATATATATATATATATAACACACACACACACACAACACACACACACACACACACACACACACAACACAACACACACACACACATATATATATATATGCATAACACATACAACATACAAACACACACACACAGCACACATAGACAGAGAGATATCCCTCTCTCTCTCTCCCTCTTCTGTCCCTACCCCTTTTCTCCTCTCCCCCCCCCCCCCACTCACACAATGCCATAATCCTTGAGCATGTCCGGCAGCGCTGAGCATCCGTCCTTCCCCGAAGGCTCCTAAGTATGGTAAAATATTCGGTTCACGCGCTCACGATTCGTTGTCAGAGAGGCCGCCGCCACCAAGACCACCCCCCCCCCCCCCACGCCAATGTCCGGTGGTTTGTCAGGTGATCTTGTGAACCGGGGGAGGGAGGGGGACGGGACGGGAGAGGGGAGGGGAGGGGGAAGGAGAGGAGAGAAGGGCGCAGTGGTGGGGGTCTCTTGTTTTGTTTTGTTTCTTTCATTCTTTTGTTTTATTATTCTTTCGTGGTTAATTCGTTTTTGTTTTTTTTCCTTTTTTTCTCTCACTCTTACTCCCTTTCTTCCTTTTTGTCCTCAGCTTGCCTGTTTGTCTTTATGTCTGTCTATCTATTTTTTCTGTGTTTCTGTCTGCGCATCTGTCTTCATGTGTACTCATCTCATTCTCTCTCTCTCTCTCTCTATCTTATCTATCTATCACACACACACACTCTCTCTCTCTCTCTCACACACACACACACACACACAAACACACACACACAACACACAAAGGAACATGCATGCCGAATCCCTGCCCCTATGTTCCTCTTGCCACAACTTGTCCCATGAATACCTCCCGTGTTGCATATTGGCACTCTTGGCATATTACCCATAATGCTTCCTCGCTGAGCTATGCCAGTGCCAAGAGAAGGTGCGTATCTGTCACCACTTTCCTCCCCTTCTTCCCTTCCTCCCCCCTCTCCTCTTCCTCTCCAGTCTCCCCCTCCTTACCCCTCCCCTTCCTTTCCCTTCTCTTTCACCATATCATTCCATCCTTATACTTGTAAATTTTCCCCTCGACCAGATTAATCGTCTCTTATCATTGCCTTCCTGTGAGAACTTAATTGCGTCTCACTCTCTTTCCCTTTCCTGTCTGCCTCAAAGTCCCCCTATGTCACCCGTGTCATTCCCCTTTCCTGGTCTTTCCACTCTTTCCATCCCAATTCTCCCCGAATTCCTCCATTCCCTCTTTCTTTTCCGTCTCTCTTAGTCGCGCGCCTCTCGGTTCCCTCAGTCGGCTCTCCCCAATCTTTGTGATGAGTCAGTGAAGCTTTTATAATGAATGACATCGTCTGTCTTCCCATCTCGTCTATCTTTTGCTTTTTTTCCTTGTCCTTTGCAGTCAGTTTGTCTGTTTTCTTCCTCTCTGCGTTTCCTTTCTCGCTGTTCATGTTTTTTACAATTATATTCTCCTTCTGCGTCACGCCTTTATTAAACTTCCTGCCTTATCTAACTCTTCGTTTCCCAATCTCTCTGTCAGTGTTTCTCTCCTTCTCTCTCTCCGTCTGAGGGCACTTCCTCCCTTTCGTCACTCGTCAGACAGCATTTAACCCCTAAATACCACGTTGAATCTATCGCCGCAGTTCAAGCAGAGTCAAGGGCGACCCGGGCCCTCCGCAGCAGCATGGAACCATCAGCGCAGCAACCCTTCTGGCCATGGAACAATAGAGACTAATGAGGCAGGTAGTTGTTCTGCGCAAGTGGCTCTGGGGAAGGCCTGAGTGCGAGTCTGATCCAAGGGGAAGTGGGAGAGGGCGGGGGGAGGGGGGTGCGTGAGGGAGGGGGGAAGGGAGTGGGCGTGGGGAGGGTGGATGGAGTGGGTGTGGGGAGGGGGAAGGGTGTGGGCGTGGGGAGGGGTCTGTGGTTTCAATACGGCGGAGAGAGAGAAAGGAGAGAGGCGAGGGCGGTAGAGGAAACGGAGAAGCTGGAGCACAGAGTTGAGGACGGCTGGAGGTCCCGTAAGGCGACGGAATGAGTGAATACGAGGAGTGGTGTACCTTGAGGGCTGCGTGGTTATTTCACACACGCCGCAACACACACACACACTCACACACAACACACACACACACACACACACACACACATTCACATACAAACCACATCACATCACACACACACACACACACACACACACACACTAAACACATTCACATACACACACACACACACATTCACTTCAAACACATTTACACACACACACAACACCACTCAAACTTTCACACACACATACACACAGACACATTCACATACACACACAGACATACGTAAGTAAAGACCAACATCCAACTTCAAAGAAACGTAACCCCCGTCTTTAATCACGGGAATGAAAGCCGGCATAAGACACTGGCGATGACGGAGCAAAGTTGGAATATTCCTATGTAAAGCACACAAAATAGATTAAAAATCAGGGAGAAGGGAAGAGAAGAAGAAGAGAAGGAGAATAAGAAGAAAAAGAAGAAGAAAAGAAGAAGAAGAAGAAAAGAGGAAGAAAGAAGAAGAAGAAGAGAAAGAAAGAAAGAGAGAAGAAGAAAAAAAAAGAAAAAAGGAAGAAGAGGAAGAAAAAAGAGAAAGAAGAAGAAGAGGGAGAGAAAAAAAAAAATATCCGGGTCGTCGCGGAGGAGGGGAGCAAGGAAGTGATCAGGTCATTTCTTAGCGGGCGGGCGGGGGGGGGCGCTGT
>NW_020869529.1:352216-364716 GCF_003789085.1 Penaeus vannamei | reverse complement strand
GCTCCAACCAACAAAACCAGATCATCCACTTCACCCTTATATTGAGGGACTTTGCCTATTCCTCTAATTCCTTAACTTTAGCGTCTCGAGACAACTTCATGGAGGAACCAATTCGACAACGATGCCAGTTCGCTACTTGAGATGTCTTGGATTAAAGTCACTTCAAGATGTTTTTTTGTGTTGTGTTGTTGTTGCTGTTTTTTTTTTTTTTGGGGGGGGGGTTATTTTGGGGTTGAATGGAAGCGAAGGCAAGATTCCGAGAAAAAAATAAGGAGAGAAAAGGAAGAGTAGAAGTTGATAAAAGAGAAAAATAAGGAGAGATTGGTATATGAATGAGAAGTGGGGAGTAGAAGTTGGTAAAAGAGAAAAATAAAGAAAGGAATAGAAGCTAATAAGAGAAAAAAATATTATGAAAGAGAAGTGGAGAAGCAGATGATAAAAGACAAAAAATCAGGAGAGGAGTAGTAAAAACAGGAAGCAGAGGAGTAGAAGTTGATACAAGAAAAAAATAAGGAGTTTAGTATGAATGAGAAGTGGGGGAATAGAAGGTAATAAAAGAGAAAAGTAAAGAAAGAAATAGTATGAATAAGAAGCGGAAGAATAGACTTAATAAAAGAGAAATATATGAGAATAGTATAAATAAGAGAAGCGGAGGAGTAGACGTTGATAAAAGAGAAAAAACAATTATTAAAGGAATAGTATAAATAAGAAGCGGAGGAGAAGTTATTAAAAGTGAAAAATAGAAAGAGGAGTAGAATAAGTGAGAAGCGAAAGAGTAGAAATTAATACAAGAGAAAGATAAGGAGAGGAATAATATGAATGAGAGACGGGGGAGAAGTTGATAAAATATAAAAAATAAAGAGAGGAATAGCAGGAATGGGAAGCGAAGTAGCAAAAGTTAATAAAAGAGAATAAAAGAGCATTATAACAAATAAAAATAAAAAGCAAGGAATTATATTAATGAGAGGAGGAATAGAAAGAAATAAAAGAATAAGAAAAAATATAATTCACTAGAAATCCCATTCGAGTAATTTTCCACCAGGATGGTTTCTTCATTAATTATCATCATTTTATCAATTCAATTTGGAGTATTGGTCAGTGGACTATTAGTATTAATAAGATGCGATAGGAAAACGTTATTTGTAAGATAGCGAGTCATAAAATGCAATTAGTAGTTACATCATCCTCGCTGTAAACTAAATCCATTTCTCGATGAAGGAATCGGATATTGCTAGAAATGCTTTAAAAAAAAAATGCAAAAAAAAAAAAAAAAAAAAAAAAAAAAAAAAAAGTAATGGGTTTTGCAATTCTAGTTTTGATTCCGTATAATCAATCTTCAGCCTATCAATTTATTTAATTTCACAGTCAGATTGCCTAGTTCCCTGCATGCATGTATTCTCCCCGATGAAATTCAGACGTATCAGTCTATAAAATCGCAAAGTCAACACGTTAAAACTGACAATAGGAATATGTCGTTTATCACAAAAACATTTATTCATATATTCACTTTGAAATCATTATTCTTTCGGTTCCCTTTTCTCTCAATAAATTTTCAATATTCGCAATCAACACAGAACAGGTTCCATTGTCACCGAACTTGGGTACACTGTCATGAGGAGTGTACAGTCAGGATAGAGCATCAACCCGTAATACGACAATGCAGTGTAATCCAATGCTATTAGAAGATTGGTGTAGGATTCGGCGTTGTAATCAAGTCGATCCCGAAGACCTTTTCATTCGACAAGTGCATTGTTGCCAAAGCCGCGAGCTGCTTCGAGGACTCATTAAAACATCACAAGGAGTCTGTTGCAACGCTGCAAGGACTCGCTCTCAGTCTCAAAATGGATGATTGTGAAATTACAATCTCTCACAGTTCTGCCGAATGGACTCGCCGAAGCTTTAACTTACAGTCCTTTATTATTATTATTGTTATTTTATTATTATTATTATTATTATTATTATTATTATTATTATTATTATTATTATATATTATTATTATTATTATATTATTATTATTATTATATATTATTATTATTATTATTTATTATTATTATTATTCATTATCATTATATTTTATTATTATCATTATTATTATTCCTATTATTATTATTGTTATTATTATCATTATTATTATTATCATTATTATTCATTATCATTATTATTATTATTATTTATTATTATTATTATTATTATTATTATTATTATTATCATTATCATTATCATTATCATTATCATTATCATTATCATTATCATATCATTATCATTATCATTATCATTATCATTATCATTATCATTATATTATTATTATTATTATTATCATCATTATCGGTTTCCTGATGGAATGAAGTCTTCGGTTATAAGCTATATTATCATTATTATTATTTTATTGTTATTCTTTTTTATGTTAGCCCAGCCCACTTAAATTAAATAGCAAACGATGAAAGGAAGAAAACACATACAAGTGAATACGCGTATACATGTGTGTGTGTATGTGCGTGTACATGCATCTATTCACACACCACACACACACACACCCACAACACGAAAAATATAGATATTGCAACATTTTCGTCCTTGCAATAAACTGCAATGGCATGTTCTTGTCATAGTTTATGAGCCGTCAGCGAATAGGTGGATCCCAACCAGTCTTAATAAAGGAGCAGTTATAAGAATTGAATAATGGATGAACCTCGCAGCCTCACGGTCATTTAGAGGGAGACTCGGCCCCCTGAGTCCTAGGGGGGAGGGAGGAGGAGGAGGAGGAGGAGGAGGAGGAGGGAGGAGGAGGAGAGAGGAGGAGGAGGAGGAGGAGGAGGAGGAGGAGGAGGAGGAGAGAGGAGGAGGAGGAAGGAAGAGGAGAGGAGGAAGGAGGAGGAGGAGGGAGGGGAGGGAGAGGAGGAGGAGGAGGGGGGGGAGAGGCTGGATGTGGTATAGGCCTTAGGCTGAGATGAGGTATGAATAAAGGGTAGGGGAAGAAGAGGAGAAGAAGGGAGAGGGGGCAGAAAGAAGGAGATAGGGACAGAATCAGGAAGAAGAGAGTGGGGCAGGAAAGAAGGAGAAGAGGACAGAAAAATGGAAGAAAGAGAGGGGCGCAGGAAGAAGGAAAGAGACAGAAATAAAGGATGAAGAGATAGGGGATAAAAGGGAGAGAAGGGATATTAAAATAGGAAGATGAGAGACGGGACAGAAAGAGGGAGATGGGACAGAAAAAGAGGAAGAAGAAAGAGAGAAAAGAAACAGAGAGACGGGGTCATTCAGCGTCGAATTCCCTGTGAGCCTGAAATAAAGTATTTAAAAAGTTTTAAAAATCTATCAATAAGGCTGGAAATCCTAAAGAAAAGAAGAAACAAAAGCAGATTAAGTATTAGGAAGGCATTTAAGAAAAAAAAAATACATAGGGGGTCTAAGAGAGGAACAAAGAAAGTAAAAAATGAGAGAGGGAGTTGGCTGTGGCTGAACAAAGGGATTTGGAAAAGCAGACGGAAGGGTTAATTGTTGCTGTCCGGGATCAGACACGGAGAATAAAAGGGATAAGAAGAAACTGAACGATAAAGGCAACATACGAGAAAAGCGTAGGCTATGCTGTCAAAAAGATGGGACAATTAGATATGGTTTGTCAGTGTGAACAACGAACACACAAAATGAGTGCACAACGTTTAGGCATAAGGAAATGGTTTGCGAAGTGCATTATAATCTATGCAAGAAGTAGGTTTTAGATATGAAGACAAGAAGCACGATTTCAGTATTAGATTTCTATAGATTTCGATAGTGCGAAAGGCCTGGAGGAATCATTAAGACAAGGCAGACTTAAGCGAGAAGAAATAAAACAAACGAAAACAAGGGAAAACAAAAACACTCAAAGAAAACTCATTATCTAAGTATATGGGTGGGATAGTTGCAACATAACAATCGTGATAATACCAAGGGAAGTACTCCTAATAAAGACAATAATCATAACCACAGAAAAAATAACAATAAAACAGTTTATTGCAAGACTGGACACCAGATTCTAAAATCAACTTTATCTCCAGGTTTTAGGAGGCAAAGGAGAGGAAGTTATGCAAGGGAGGAAGGGAAGGCCAATACAGGGCAAGATAGTGCGGATGAAGTCAAGCATACTGAAGCGGGGGCAAGTCAGGTCAAGTCTAGATATCAGGCGACTCGACCTGAAAGTGTGTCCAGCATAGGAAAACATCTCGAGAGAATGAGATATAAGAAAAAAAAACTAACCAGCGTAGAGACAACACAACTTCAAATCACACAACTTCATAATAAAATAGACCCCCCCCCCCATTGGCTTACATAAAAAAGTATAACAATAAAATAATAATAATGATAATATAGCTTATAACCGAAGACTTCATTCCATCAGGAAACCGAACCGGCATTCCATCAGTGACCGAAGCGGATGTGGCTCTTATGCCCAGTGGATGAGCTCGGTGGAAGTGGCACCGGTCTTATTAAATGTGTGGCATGGAGGAGGTGCCTACGCCGTGCCAAGGTAATTGCTTCCCTCTCCCCTGTCTCCTTAAGGGATTATTTTGTGTGAAGTGGATTTTTTCTCGTATTTTGTCAGCACGGCAGAGGGGATTGTCCATTAAGTGATAATGTGGTAGAGATAATGATAAATAATAATATATGAGGATGATAATGGTAATATTGATAGTAATAATAACAGTGATGATAATGACTGATGATAACAAGATTGATGATAATGATAATGGTGATATTAATGATAATGAGAATAACATTTATGATAATAAAGTTTGTGATGGTGATAATTGATAATAATACTAATAATGATAATAACAATATTAATATATGATAATGATGATAGCAATAGTAGTAATAATAATGAGAATAATAATGATGATGATGATGATAATGATGATGATGTAATGATTATGATGATGATGATTATGATTATGATAATTTATGATGATGATGATAATGATGATAAAATAATAACAATAATAATGATTATGATAAAAGTAATAATAACAATAATAATAACTATTATTATCATTAAAACCATCATGACATAATGATCATAATGATAAAAATCGTAATACTAGAAATAACCATGATGCTAAAAATAGAAACATAGCCTTATCATGACATCAATGACAGCAATAGAAGAATTAAAGCAGGTCTGCCGGAAGTCTCTCTGGCAAGGCAAGATAAGTAAGTGTATCCAGCGCCTCCTTGTTTCTCGGGGAATAACGTCTATAAGTCAATATTTACCCCCCCCCCCCCCAAAAAAAAAAAAAATAACACTAACCACAGGAATTTTCTTGTCTTGCTCTATTTGCTCGCCCTTAGGCACTGGGAAGCAAGTAGGGAGAGAGGGGAATGGATGAAGAAAGGGGAGATAGTGACAGGGGGAAAAATGAACAAAGGGATAGAAATAAAAGGGTTAAAAAATGGAGGAGAAAAATAGTTTCTGGAAATGGATTTGGAAGGAAAAATAGGAGAAGAGGACGAGGAAGGAGATATCAAAGGGTGAGTAGAGGAGGAAAAATAAGGGAGTAGAAAAAAAAAGAAAAAAAACAGGGTGAAAAATTATGGGAAATGGAAGTAAGAAAGGAAGAAAGAAAGAAAAAAAAAAAGGTTGTTGGAGAAGGAGAGGATTCATGCCACTTTTACTTTATGCTCTTTGACATTTCGTGCCAACATAAAGACCTTTTGTCACCTGGTTACTTGCTACTTTTTCCCTCTTAGTGAAATCTGCTGCCCATTTATCCAGTCGAGAGTCTGCTGTAACACGAGCGTCCTTTCACTCAAAAGAAAAAAAAATCTGTCAGCGAACTCCTATATATATATATATATATATATATATATATATATATATATATATATATATATATATATATATATATATATATATATACCAGTGCACTCCTAAAAAAAAAAAAAAAAAAGAAAAAAAAAAAAATCAGCGCACTCCTAAAAAGAAAATAATAATAATAATGAAATAAAAAATAAATAAATAAAAATCTGTCAGCGCAACAAGGGTAATAATTTCCTCTTCTCTCAATACACTCCGGCGAGCGCAACTTAACCCGGTGTTTTACTGCCTCTCGACGCCGCTCGCCAACAAAAGCAGACACACAATATCGCCTCTTCTCTCGACGCAACTTTATAATGCCTACCGCTCTCCCAACTTGACTTAGCATAACGACCCTGCTCCTCGCAACACGGGCCGCCCTAATATCCAATTACCTTCCTTACTCGAGAGCGCAGGCCTTCGTCAGCGCCGGCCTTCGTCAGCGCCGGCCTTCGTCAGCGCCGGCCTTCGTCAGCGCCGGCCTTCGTCAGCGCCCGCCATAGACCTTACTCAACCGCGCTCTGGTCAACGTCTGGGGGCGAGTTCCCGGCTGTTAATTCCCAATGAAAATATTCTCGGCGCTGCAATAAACGTCAATGCTTTATTTATCATAGATATTCTTTTTTTTATGATAGTCCCTCATCACCCTTTCCATCCAATAAAATAGATATTGCCTCTCGTTTTCTGTACAATTTATGACCGAAGTTCGGGATAGTTTCGTCATTTTCTTCATCGCTGAGGCCTTTCGAGGCTCTGGTCGTCCCTTTTTTTTTTTTTTTTTTTTTTTTTTTTTTTTTTTTTGCCTTGATGTAGAGTCAGTCTAACGATTGTCTCGGGTTGAAGAGACTTAAGACCATGGGGCTTGTAGCTGGCACATTCTATTGCTTCTTAACTCATCTAAAAGTTTTCAGGTAATTTAGACATAAAATAAAACATTTGGAAGTTCATTTTAACCTATGTTTGTGGAATGGAACAACTCCGTACGTTTCATATATATTCTGACTGTTTTTCCTTATGCTTGTGGAATGGAACAATTGCCTACGTTTGATTTCATATATTTTCTGATTGTTTGTTTATGCTTGTGGAATGGAACAAACAGATTGCATATTAAAACGTTTGATTTCATGTGCATTCTGACTGTTTTTTACATGATATTTTACCAATCGACTCCTTCTGCACATAGTTTATCCTCCCATCTTAAACCCCCGACCGCTGTTCCTCCTCCCTTTCCTCCCAGAACAAATCACGCCCCATTATCGCCCACGGCTTACGAGACGCAGAAGCGACCGTCTCCAAATCCCGCTAAGATATTCCGGGCCCGCGCTCCTCCTCAGCCGCCGCGGTAAAAAAGTCATTTTTCCGTCGAGATCTACAGCTCCTACGGTAAAGCCGGGTTCTTAAAGGGTTGCGCGAGGGAGAGTGTCGCCGGCTCTGGAATATGTATAAGGTGTACCTGACCTGTTTCCTCACACCGTCCGTGCGTACATGAAACAACATTCCCGCACACAGCTAATAAGGACGTGTACAAAGAGATACAGGCACGTGTACACACAGACAAAAACGCGTGTACATAGCCCTTGTGTCTGTGTTTGTTGATGGAGAGGGTTGTGTGGGTGGGACGAGGATTTGGCCTCGTTCGGTGTACGTGTGTGTAGGGTTGTATGTGTCTGTTTGCTTGCTTGTTTGAAGGATCGTGTGTGTGTGTGTGTGTGTGTGTGTGTGTGTGTGAGTGTGTGTGTGTGTGTGTGTGTGTGTGCGTGTGTGTGTGTGTGTGATGAAATTATTACCAGTGAAATTAAACCTTTTTGGCGGAGGATATTTGAATTCAACAACATGAACCGTGTTTTACTGGACAGTGAATAAGAACAGGAATAGCAGTAACAATGAGAGATAAAAACAAACCGAGAGCAGATATATATATATATATATATATATATATATATATATATATATATATATATATATATATATATATATATATATATATATATAATATATATATATATATATGTAAAGGTGGAGCAAGAATAAGAATCAAAGAATCTTTCTCCAACTGCCTCCTTCCTCTTCGCTGTGGCAATAAAACCTCCCAAAAAGAAACCCTCAGCGCGGAAAAATGAACTTGAAAATGAAACCTTAATGGCCTGAGTGAAATATTAATGGATAATGGAGAGGAACTATTTCATCAGTCTGTTCTTATGTTGCCTCTGCAGCTGAGTGGGTTAAGACTGGATGAGTGTTAGACTCCTTGTTAATTGCTTGTAATTTTTTTTTTCTTTTCTTTTTTTCTTTTTTTTTGTGATAAGTGAAGGAATTAAACTGTATTTTCTTCAGTCTGAAGTACATGATTATGGCATTACATCATTTATTTGCAATCAATCGCAAGGAAAAATCATCCTGGCAACGGACCGACTATGACCCCATCGCCATACAACTAAAG
Organism: Penaeus vannamei; assembly: GCF_003789085.1. Classification (NCBI taxonomy): domain Eukaryota; kingdom Metazoa; phylum Arthropoda; class Malacostraca; order Decapoda; family Penaeidae; genus Penaeus; species Penaeus vannamei. The sequence continues at coordinate 356,449 of NW_020869529.1, read as the reverse complement.
GCGTAAATCACAGGGCTGAGCCTCGCGCCGCCCGGAGCCGCGACGGCGCCTGCCCCGCGACCTCTGCCCTTTCGCGACCGTCAGCACGTCGGAAGTCAATTCCTTTGGGCGACGCGGCATGTGCGGAGACAATCGCAGTTACAGCTCCTCGGCTGCTGTTTGAGAGCGCCTTACCACGGGTGACACGGGCGCGCCCCCCGCCTTGCAGCGCTGATGGAGAGCCTCCGCCTTGAGCGAGGCGGGCCGCAGCTGCTGGTTATGGAGGCGGCTGCATCAAGGAAACCTCTGGAGAATGCAGGGGAGCCTGCGGGCCTTGAGCAAGGCCGTTCCGTCCTCGTTTGCCGCTTCCAACAGGAGGTTCCAGGTGTTTCCACAAGATCATATTTCTCTCGAGTTCTGGCTCCATTCGCCACCGCTCATCTTTATTGTCTCCCACCTCCTTCCTTCCTTCCTTCCTAACTGTTCCCACAACTAAGAAAACCCCAGCGACTGCGGCTTCCTCCAAGTGGCCCGGAGGTCGAGGAAGAGCATTAAGGCCGAGCAAATGGCCTTTTCACTCAAGACGAGCGAGGCGGCCCATGAGAGCTACGGCGGACACGCTGCACACGGGAGAGGAGGAGGAGGAGGAAGGACCGCGAGCGACGCGACCTATAGTAGCATCCGTCGTTTGGCCCGTAATTAATTAAGAAGCAGAAATCTATATCTCTTTTGCGGACGCGTGATTTACTGTGTTGTGATTCACTCTGCGTTGTGTGGTGGTCTCGTTCGGAGGTCGCCCTTGGCTCGCCTGTGATGATCGGGGTCGGTAAGTGGGGGAGGTGCTCAGAAGTCTCGCATGTTTGGTGTGCTGCTAGTTAGTGGGTTCGGTTCGTGGTGTCGTGTGCCGTGATGTTGTTGTGGTGTCCGTCTGTGCGCGGCTGTTTGTTAGTGATTTACACATTAACTCCTAGTATAGATTTTCAGCATCTGCAACATCATATAGCGTGCGATGGAGTAGGTAAGTCGCTGCTTTCATAGTTGATATCCCCTCGATCTCGCAGTACCAGTATCAGATCCTACGCTGCTCTCTTGCCGAGCATGCCCATACCCTGCTGACGCTGTTCTGTCATATACTTTGTTCTGCCATTTATCAAGCTCCGGCATTTAAGCGTCGTTACCACTCTTCATATCCTCTCTACTCTCTCTAGCGCTATGGTTCCTACCCCCTACTCAACTGCTCTTCTCTTATCTCTTCCATCTTTGGTCGTGTGTGTGTGATTGCTTCGTGTGTGTCTGGTTGTGGTCAGTCGGTTCTGTCTCGTGTGGTTGCGTGGTGTGCTGTCTTCCGTGTGTGTTGTGCTCGTGTGTGTGTGTGTGTGTTGTACTATCTCTCACTATCTCTCTCTCTTTCTCTATATTCATCTTCATATTCTTATTTGTATATATAATATTTTATATTTCTATATTCTCTCTCGATCCTCTCTTACTTCTACTTCATCTTCGTTTCCTTAGCTCACCTCTCCCTCTCTCTCTCCCAGCCTCTATCTCCCTCTCTCTTCATCTCATCTTCTAGACCCCCTTTTCCTTCTCTTCATCTCTAATCCCATGCCCACCTCTCCTCATTCTCTCTCTCCCTTACTTTCTCCTGAATCTCACCTGTCTTACTATCATATTATATCTTTCCCACCCGCTCTCTACTCATTCTTTCTCTATATTCCGCCCCTCCTCCTCTCTCATCTCTCTCCCAGCCCCTTCCTTCTCTCTCTCTCCAGCTCTATCTCCTCTCTCTCTTCTTTCCCACTAACTACCTTCTCCCTCTCCCTCTCCTCCCGGAATTAAATATTTATGGCCCCCATTCTCTCTCTTCTATCTTTCAATATCTCATTACCGTATCCTCTACTCTCTCTCTCTATCTCTAAGTTAACCTACTCATACCTACTATTATCTCACCAATTACCCCTCCCTCCACTCTATCTATCTCTCATCTCCAGCCTCTCTCTTCCTATCTCTATCTCTCTCTAGCCTCTCATACTCCCTCATCTCTCCCAGCGTCCCTTCCTCTCTCTCTCTCAGCCCTCTACTCCTCTCTTCCAGCCCCCTTCATCTCTCTCTCGTCTCCTGAGGTAAAACCCTCTCACTCTCTTATCTCATCCCCCAGCCACCCATCTCTACAATCTCAGCCCCTTATATCCCTCTCTTCTCTAGCTATTATCTCGCATGCCCACTCACCCCTCTCTATCATCCAAGCCTACCTCTCCATTCATCTCCATCTCTCTCACACCATGCTACTTTCACTTGCCTTTCGCTGCTCACCTATTATCCCTACCCCCCACCCACCCCGGGCTTCCTCGTCATTCCTCTCCGCCGTTATTTTCGTTAATTATATTCAGTATTGTTTATTTTATTTTCCTTTCCTTTATATTTCGACACGCGCCGATGGTCATGTTCGGCGATCACTACTTGTTGAACTGACTGGCACAGGTGTTTAATCTGCGGCCGTCGATCTTTTGCCGTAAATTACTTTGGCTCAAGGAGGCGCAACAACTACCCGTGCGGTACACTCAGCAGACACGGACGCAAAGGGTCATGCATGTGAGTATGGAGAGAGGTGTTCGCTATTAGACTGGACTATCAGTATGTCATCGCTTAGGACAATATAGGTGTTGGGTTTGAGTGAGGGGGAGTAGGTCGATTTATGTATATAATAGCCATTAATGAGTCAACTAATGGATTACACATTCGGAATTTAAATACACGTTAATATATGTACGTTATACAGTTGCTAGGCAGAATACATATACCGGACACACAACAGTACTATAACATAACAATGGACACACACTACATAAACACGCACTCATATAAACACTGCAAACAAAACAACCAAGACACACACACGTCTACATGGGCATATTACCGTTAGTATTATAAGCTTTCAAAGTGTCAACTTCGCATGACGACTTAAATAGGCACCTTATCTCGCTATACCATAGAAAAATGAAATCGAAAGAACGTGTAAACTGATGACTAATTCATATAATATATATATATATTTCAACGCACAACTTGGTATGTCTTTATATAAATTTAGCGTATTTTTGTAGACTCTTTATAACGGATCTCGACTGCGATGAGTTTTTATTATTTGTAATGAATATTACGTGACTGATGATGGAAAGCAGAGAACAGAAGGATAGTAAAGAACTAAAACGATAATGAAAACAATAATTATTGATAATAACAATTATATACAGAACACAAAAGAATAGATAAACAAAGAAAAGAAAAAAAAGTTAGATAAAAGTGTCACCATTTTTCATATACTTTTATTTATCATTCATTCTTTTTTCTTTTTTTACTTTTCATACACTTTTATTTCCTTTTACCGAAGACAAATAATGATTATCTGTCAAAGGTAATGAGACGTGGCTTATACATAGATCTAGGTGATTATCTATCAGGCTACTAAAACCTAACGCAAATGATCAGGTCTGGGATATTATTTTCGACAGTATCATGTAAGCGACAAGTATTAATTACTTGCCATAGTAGGATAGTGAAAAACTAAACAACACAAGACATATATACGAATAGTAGAAGATGAAGAGGATATGGAGAGAGAGAGATGATGTGAGTAGAGAGAGAGGAAGGGAGAGAGAGAGAGGGGGGGAGGGAGAGAGAGAGAGAGAAGAGAGTTAGGGTGGTTATTTGTGAGGGTAGGGAGGGAGGTTATGTTAGAGAGTAGATGATATAGAGATAGTAGAGTAGTATGAAGAGGGGGAGGGAGAGAGAGAAGAGGGGGTGTAGAGTGAGAGGGGAGAGAGAGTAATGAGAGAAGAGAGGTAGTAGCGAGAGAAGAGAAGAGAGGAGAGAGAGAGAGAGACAGACAGACACAGAGAGAGAGAGTGAGAGAAAGAGATGAGAGAGAGAGGGAGGGAGGTTATAGATGAGGATGGTAGATGAGAGAGAGAGACAGACAGAGAGATCAAAGACAACCAGACAGAGAGAATAGAACTAACCAGACTTGTAGTGAACATATAGTATCGTTGATGCTTAAAAATGTCGGATGATATTTTATTCGATATCTCCACCATTTAATTGATACATAAGAGATTATGTACAATTGAACGATATATCCTAATTCAGTATTTTAGTTATAGAGCAAGTATTGTCTATTCAATATTTCACGTGCTGTTCATATTATGTATTAATGGGTGTATGCTTTTATCCTATTTGTTTTACCACATATTTCAT
>NW_020869529.1:299716-327216 GCF_003789085.1 Penaeus vannamei | reverse complement strand
GAACTCCTTCCTCCCTATACCTCCCATCGCCCACCCATCTCCCTCCTCCACCCCCTCCACTCCCACCCACACCTCCACCGTCCATCCCATCTCCCATCCTTCCCCATTCTCTTTTTCCCCCCTCGCCTTCCTCCTTCCCCCATCTCCTTCCTCTCCACTCCATCCCTATCCCTCCCCACCCCCATTCTCCCCATTTTTTACACATCCCCAAACTCCTTTCCCCCCCTATCCCCCACCCCTCCCCACCCCCTCATCCCCCTTTTTTACCCCCCACTCCACCCCAAACCCTACCCCAGCCCACCCCTCATCCCCACTGTTCCTACCCCCCCACCCCACCCCACCGCCACTCCCACCCCATCCCAACCCCACCCTCCCCCCACCTCCGCACTCCACCCCAGTACCTCCAGCCCCCTTCAACCTGGCATGCTATTGTCACTCCCACAATGGCTGCGAGAGACAAAGGGAGATGTCCCTTTCCGCTCTCAGCTTGTCAGGCATTACAAGACGGTGTGTGGCGTCGCTGATGAACAGAGTGCCAGGGACAACAACAGCGAAATATGGGTGTAGCACGATTAAGGTAAAGAGAAAGGATATATAGATAATAACAGACGGATATAGATATAGATATAGATCGAGATAGATATAGATAGATAGATAGTAGATATTGTACATATGGTAATAATAGGCAGGTATAGATATAGATCAGCACGATTAAGATAAAGAGAATTAAGATAAAGATAATACAGAGAATATAGATATAAAATATAGATCGAGATAGATATAGATATTGTATATATGATAATAGATAGGCAGGTATGATATAATCAGCAGATTAAGGTAAAGAGAAAGGATATATAGATAATAACAGGCAGATATAGATCGAGATAGATATAGATATTGTATATATGATAATAATAGGCAGGTATAGATATTGATGTAGCACGATTAAGATAAAGAGAAAGGATATATAGATAATAACAGGAGGATATAGATATAGATATAAGATCGAGATAGATATAGCTATTTGTATTATATGATAATGATAGGCAAGTATAGATATTGATGTAGCCATTAAGGTAAGAGAAAGATATATAGTAATAACAGGCAGATATAGATCGAGATAGAATAGATAGTTGTATATTATGATAATAATAGAGGGTATAGATAGAGTAGCCACGATTAGGTAAGAGAAAGGATAAATAAGATAAGAACAGGCATGATAAGATATAATCGAGATAGATATAGAATATTGTCATATATGGTAATATATTAGATAGAGGNAGGGCCTATTTGGCGGCTTGTGGTGTATGGGCGATATTAATGGCGCCTCCTCCTCACCTCTGTCTGACGCTGGTGCACTGCCTCCTTATTTATTGCCCTCTCTCCGGGAAGAACTGGAACATATGTTCTTAGAGCGCTCGAGCTTTTTGTAACGACTTTGCACAGCGTTCTCAGGACCATATGCACATTCCGTCCCTGTGTCACTTACAACACCCCCTCGCGCTGCCACACTTTATTACTTGATTTACGAGCTGCCATAGATTCTGACGCTTGTGCAATGGCGCATCCGATAGGGAGATCGAGGTAGCACGCCTGATTTATCCTCGCCCGTGAATCCTGCAGCCTTTCTTGCCATTTTGCGGAAAGGTCGTAGATAAGTCGAAGGAATTGTGCTCTCAGAGAAGGACGTTTTGGAATTGTACAGGAGTGGATGGCGGTCGTTACACCTTCCACGTAGTTATTAATGCATACACAGCGAGTGATCATAAGTGGTTCGGAATTATCTAGGGTACTGGAGCATTACGGCCCACGGCTCTGGGCTCCCGCGCTCGTTTACGGCGTGTAATGATCTCTTAATAGAGCTCCGGGGCCGTCAACTGGAACAAAATGTATCCTTAATGTAATAGGGATTACCCGACTCCGGAGGTTCTTCTGTAAGGGTTCTGTGGGGTTTCGAAGGTGAGGGTCTCAGGAAAAGGGAATTTCAAGCTGATGTGTTTCAGGGCCCTTCCGTAATCTGAATAAGAGATATGAACGACAAACTTGATAAAAACGTGGAATCGATACATCTTCTTGTTCATATAATTTAATCACGATATAATCAGCCGATATATTGAGGCCTCACATCCTTATATTCGGTACAGCGGATACACTGATGACACGAGACTAATGACTGTCAAAGTACTTATTATTGTGGATAATCGTTGTTTTATTTTGACGCAGTGATATGAATATCCCTTGTATCCGGGACGTTTTGACTATAGATTTCTTGAACAGGTACTTATTAGCAATTAAGTAATTATCCCTCATCCACTTGTATGATAATTATCTACCTGTATAGACATTGCGTTCATTCCTGGATCAGATAAAGGGGGAAAAAATCATGCCGAGTGTTACACGGAGCTGTAGAACTGCTGTTGAATTGACAAAGATGACAGACAGCTTGTCGCGAATTTTGAATTCTGCCGAGTTTCCCAACGAAGTCTTCGTATTTTTGCGGAGCGAGAAGCTTCGGCTTGGATTTTTTTTTCAGAGATTTTCTATGAGATGTGTGATTATAGACTGAGATATTGAAAAGCGTTGAATGTAATGGCAGGTTAGGTTTCAGTAATTACAAACATAGGGTCTGCTGCAGAAGGACGCAGCTGTTGCCGTTCAAGGAACACGGCACAATCAGCAAGCTGTTCCTCGAAAGAAAGCACTGGGCGAGTCGAGGCATATGTAAATAAGAGCTCCAGCTGATGCTCATACTTGGATATCATTAAGTAAGATTGCGGTGGCGTCGCGAGGTGTTGCTCGTGGATTAGAGAGACAATTGTGTATTTTAGATTTTAGTAGATTTTATTATTTATTTATTATATTATTTATATTATTTATTTATTTTTTTATATTTTATATTATTTATTTATTTATGATTAGATTTTATTAGATTTTATTAAATTGTGATTAGAAGAGACAATGGCTTCATTGTGTCGGGAGCTTCTTGTGTCGCGCGACGGAGAAAGTGTCCCGAGGAGCCTTCTCCCTTCGCCAGGCCGTGCTTGGGTCCTAGGATGTGGGCGTGGCGGGGACACGCGATGTTTTTGAGGGATTAAAAGGGGTAGCCTTGGCCGGCCGGGCTGGCCTCCGGCTCATCCACCTTTAAGGTTATCATCCTTGGCAGGTAGTTAAGGAAAAAAAAAACCTTTCTGGCGGAGGAGCTCTAATGGATAAGCTTTTTTTTTCTTCTTTTTTGACTCATTTACATCTTTTTGAGTCGCAAATCGAATTTCTTAGAATATCGGTCTGTAGATATGATTATTTTGGATTTTATTCTGTAACAAGTGCTTGTTATGACAAGGTCTCCCGATTTTAACATATATTACGATTTTATGATTGATTTTAAATATTTATGCTTTAGTCTTTATTATCTTGCTTAGGCAGTTGATGCGCTCGGGAGACGAATCCCTTTTCGGACCGACGTCGGAGAGGACGAGTGTCCTTCGTGTCCAAAATCGAGGGCGCGGCAAGGGCGAACGACGAAAGAAATGTCGCTTCTTATTACCATAATAGCTATAATTGGCGTATTCTGCGGCCACAGGTTGTTCGTTTATACATCTGTATGGTAGGAGGCGTAAGCGGCGTCTCAGGAAAGAACAAATTGTTGCCTTCAGGAAGAGTTCATAATTGGTTCCTTTGGTATAGTACCCAACGCCCTTACACGTTCTTGCATACTACGTACTCACGTGCTGACTTTCACATTTATATTTCTTCTCTACCGGGAACTTTTAGCGGGAAGTATTTCACTTATTGCAGATTGGATTTCGGAGAAAGATGTAAAAGGCGAGAGGAAGAAAAATGTTTTCTTGCAGAAGTGTGTGCAGCGGGAACTTCCGCGGTTCGTTGTTAAAGCACACGACATTTCCTGCCGCACGTCTTGTCGGCTTTCATTTTTTATCACGTTGTTCTCACCAGCGCGAGAGGTGGATGACCAATCTGAGTAAAAATTACAGATGAATGTTTATTTTTCTTTTCTTTCCTTTTTTTTGTCTTTCGTTCAACCACTAGGCCGATGGGGACGATATGAACACTTTTGAAAATTGACTGTCATGCTGAAACGTGGGTTTCTGCACGCCTAGATTGGATCCACTTCGGTTAAAGTTGTCAGTGTGAATTAATGGACGTGGACTTTCTGGTCCTCACAACGTTTCTGTCGCGCCACGCTGTTATTAATCAGGATACGCACTAACTGCCGTGGGAGGAGGAGGCCCTGTCTTGCGGGCGAGCGAGAAGAGCGCTTGCACGGCCCAAAGAAAGGATATTTCTGACGTGGAGTTTGAGTGTTATTTCCCGAATGGATGTTCGGAGAAAAAAAAAAAAAAAGATGAGAGTGAGTGAAAGAGTGAAGTGAGTGAGTGAGAGTGAAGTGGTGAGAGAGAGTGAGTGAGTGAGTGAGTGAGTGAGTGAGTTGAGGAGAGAGAGAGAGAGAGAGAGAGAGAGAGAGAGAGAGAGAGAGAGAGAGGAGAGAGGAGAAGAGAGAGAGAGAGAGAGAGAGAGAGAGAGAGATTCGCCTCTATGAAATGGACATTGCATCCGATGACATTCCTGCGAGTCGAGATCGATGAGGACCGTAATTTGGCATTCTCGCCGAACGTATAACGAATTCAGGTCGGGTCTCGAGTCTCTCCTAAAGTCTCTTAATCTTAATATTAGACAACATTGGCAGGGGACGAGGAGCTCAGGGAGATAAGAATTGTATTCGAGGAGGCGATTACTATCCGAGAGTAGCCTCGGGTGTTGCCTCAGAGCTGATTCGCGCCGTCAGACTCACCGACTCGCGCTGCCCTAATCTGCTTATCAGGGACGGCTGAAATGCGGCAAAATACCCGAGCCCCGCGCGCTTCTCTCCCTCGCGCCCCTTTTGCTGTTTCGCTTTTGGAGGTCCTTTGCCTCCTCTCGGCAAACCATGAGCGGCATCAGGAACGCGCTGTGTACGTCGGGTAATGGTGTACAAATAATGCCTTGTGTGTGTGTGTGTGTGTGTGTGTGTGTGTGTGTGTGTGTGTGTGTGTGTGTGTGTGTTGTGTGTGTGTGTGTGTGTGGTGAGAGAGAGAGAGAGAGAGAGAGAGAAGAGGAGAGAGAAGAGAGAGAGAAGAGAGAGAGAGAGAGAGAGAGAGAGAGAGAAGAAGGAGCGGGAGAGAGACGAGTAGACGGATAGCTCATCAAACATGGCCATGCGTGAGCCCGGCCCATGATACCATGACAGGAAAGAGAATAATATATTTCCTCAGCGGCGTCCGCGGTGTGTGAGGCAAGTGCGGTGTGCGTTTGCCACCAGATGTTCCTGTTACTAGTCAGAGTAATATATTAGGGTTGTCAGGGGCTCTCGGGACCCGGCTCTCTGTAATGACACCATTGTTATTTGCTTGCGGGTTTTAGCCGGGTTTTGCTCTCCCGCGTCGCTCGTGCTGATTACCCTAATGCCGTGATGCTCGGGGAGACATTTTTCGCGAAATGAGTTTTGCTTTTTTTTTTTTTACTCTCTTGATATAATTACCGTGAATTGGTGCGCCGTGTTGCGGTTTGATTTTTGCGGCCTGTTATTTCTTGCTCTTCGTTTTGGTAAACTTGAATCCGCTGGCGAGAGAATAACGTGTGCAAACCAATTGATAATTACTTTTTTTTAGTTATATGAGACGTAATAGTATTCTGATATGTTTAAAAGTATATTTTGCATGTAGCGTGTCGCCAGTGTTCTAAGTCAGAGGCAGCGCATGCATTCACCTCTGCTTTCAGCCAGATTAGAAGCGAAACTGTTGCTGGCTTTTTCATCATTTTTTTTTTTATTATCTCGATGTGGGAGGCAGGCAAGATGGAGTCCGGAAAATTGTGATAAGATTAACGTCATAACTAACGCTTTGTAATACGTGGGGTTTCGTGTATTTCATATATTTTAGGATGTATTTTGAAGGGTTTAAGGACTTACATTTTACATTTTTGAACCCAGATGAAGCACACACACACAACAGAGGCAAACGCAAGCCTACATTTTGCAATACTTTCTTCAACTGGAACATTTCGGCGAAATACATGGAACAAAAAACCGATAAAACCTCAGCTGAAATGACCGTATTTTTATGGTGCTAATTTCGCAGGCGGCTTTCATTTCATTTCATTTCCCATTTCCGGATGTCCAACTACTCGGGATCATGCTTGCCAAATTGGATTACCTCGGCAACAGGAGATTTTTAGGTCCTCGATGGAACAGTCACCGCAGGTCGGAGTGGTATTAATTGGGAGTGTGGTAATTAGTGTGGAACTAATTGGGGAGTGTGGTAACTAATTGGGGATGTGGTAACGTAATTGGGGAGTGTGGTAACTAATTGGGGATGTGCTAATTGCCATTTGGGTGAGTGTGTATAAGGGGAGTGGTAAGCTAATTGGGGAGTGTACTAATTGGGGAGTGTTGGTAACTAATTGGGAGTGTAACTAATTGGGGAGGTGTGAATATATTGGGGAGTTGGTAACGGGGAGTGTGTAACTATTAGGGGAGGCTGTGGATAACTAATTGGGGAGTGTGGTAACTAATTGGGGAGTGTGGTAACTAATTGGGAGTGTGGTAGACGTGGTATGGATAGTTTTGCCTAGGTATGTCTCGTTTGAATCGGACTATATGGAGTAAAACACGTCAGAACTATGGCCCGTTTAAAAGGTGACTAAGGTGACCTAGGTGACGGTGACTATGACCTAGGTGACGGGTGACTAAGGTGACTACTAGGTGACTCGGGTGACTAAGGTGACTAGTGACGGGTGACTAAGGTGACCTAGGTGCCGAAGTCGTGGGACTGCAAACGCTTGTGATATCATCGTGACAAAGACATGTATCTCTGTGAAGCCCATAAAGATATGCAGAAACATTGCGTCATGTATCTCGGTCTCTTCTATCCATCTTTCGCTCTCTCTCTCTCTTCTCTCTCTCTCTCTCTCTTCATTTCTCCCTCTCTCTCTCTCTCTCTCTCTCTCTCTCTCTCTCTCTCTCTCTCTCTCTCTCCTCTCTCTCTCTCTCTCTCTCTCTCTCTTCTCTCTCCCTCCTCTCTCTCTCTCTCTCTCTCTCCTCTCTCTCTCTCTCTCTCTCTCTCCTCTCTCTCTCTCTCTCTCTCTCTCTCTCTCTCCCCTACCTCTTTCTTCTCTCCTTCTCTCCTCTCTCTCTCTCTCCCCTGCATTGTTTGCTCAAGTTTACCCTGATATACAGATGGCCACATATGGATTCAAGATAACATTTTGTATAAACCGCTATTCGAGATGCCTTTTGTTGCGTCTGTTCTGTGTGAATGAAATGTGAGAGATGAAGTGGGAAATTTACATGGAATGATTGTTTTTATTTCGGTAGTGAAAAGTTGACATTGGTTTCTTCTTAATTTTGTTAATCACTTTATTTTGCAGTTTTTTTTTAGTAATTCGTTTTTGATTTACTTATCTCTATGCCATAAAATACTCATTTCGGACTTTATGTTTCATATGACCCCCCAAAAAAGTTCCTGTAATTTCAGTCTATGTGAATTATGAGTAAAAGGTGCATATGATAAGGCGTGTGTTGTTAAACAAGTTGAAGGCTTATATATTAAAAAAAATTTGTAAGCAGAAACCAAAAAAAAAAAAAACTAATATCTTTTCATTTAGTGTGGGCGTCTTCGTGTAGTCTCGATTAAGATTCAGGTTCAGTCGTTTGCTTATAAAATGAGCTCGGGAGAGGCTTGAAGTCTGCGGCAGGGGGGGGGGGGGGTAGGGGGGAAGGGCTGATGCAAATCCACTGCAGAAGGATTATCTTCTCTTCGCGTGTTATCAGCAAATAGAGGGGATTAAAGGGGAGTGAGTGTGAGTGATTGTTGACAAACCAAGGATCTGTTCTGTATTGTGGGGATTGTGATTATGATGCAAGTTAACGAATATTGGTTTCTTTTCTCTCTATCGCCCCTTCTCTCTCTCTCTCTCTTCTCTCTCTCTCATCTCTCTCTCTCTCTCTCTCCTCCCTCTCTTCCTCTCTCTCTCTTCTCTTCTCTCTTCTTTCTCTCCTCTTTATATAATATTATATATATATTTATATAATATATTATATATATATTATATATATAATATATAATATAATATATACCCTTCCTCTTGTGGTGTGTGTGTGTGTGTGTGGTGTGTTGTGTGTGTGTGTGTTGTGTGTGTGTGTGTGTGTGTGTGTGGTGTGTGTGTGTGTGTGTGTGTGTGTGGTATGTATATGTATATACATAATATGACGGAAACCACAGGAAAAGTCGAATTAGCTGCCATGACGGATGGCGACTTCTCCCGAGTAGGCGAAGACGCACGAGCGCCGAGGGGGAAAAAATCGGGACGCAGGTCATGTCACTCGAGATGAATGGGATGGCATACGCGCGCCCGCGGGGACGATTCCCAGATTTTGGGGGGACGATTCCAGATTTAGGGGGACGATTCCAGATTTAGGGGGACGCTTCCAGATTTAGGGGGGACATTCCAGATTTAGGGGGGAACGATTCCAGATTTAAAGGGGGACGATTCCAGATTTTAGGGGGACGATTACCTGATTTTCGGGGGACGATTCCAGATTTAATGGGGACGATTCCAGATTTAGGGGGACAATTCCAGATTTAGGGGGACGATTCCACATTTAGGGGGACGATTCCAGATTTAGGGGGAGGATTCGGACATTCCAGATTTAGGGGGAACGATTCCACATTAGGGGGACGAATTCCACATTTAGGGGGACGATTCCAGATTTAATGGGGGACGATTTCAGATTTTAGGGGGACGAATTCCAGAATTTAGGGGGTGACGATTCCAGATTTAAGGGGGGACGATTCCAGATTTAGGGGGACGATTCCAGATTTAGGGGGACGATTCCAGATTTAGGGGGACGATTCAAGGGGGACGATTCCACATTTAGGGGGACGATTCCAGATTTAGGGGGTACGATTCCCAGGGGATTTTTAGGGGACGATTCCGATTCCAGATTTTAGGGGGGACGATTCCCAGATTTAGGGGGAGATCGAATTCAGGGGGACGATTTCATTCCAGGATTTAAGGGGACGATCCAGGGGATTTTAGTGGGACGATTCGGCGGATTTAGGGGGAACGATTCGATTTACCGATTCCAGATTTAGGGGGACGATTCCAGATTTGGGACGCGCCGCCGGAGACCAGCCGAGGTCCATGTGCACGGAGAGGAGGAATCCGGCCATGAGGTGGCGCTGGGACGGGGCTGTGGTGTGTATATTTCGTGCGATTTCGTGTACAAGTTGGCCATGTAGGGAGTATTTAAGGTAGTGGACCGCCATGTGGATGCTGTAGTTGGCAAAAGGGTTGATAAAGTTGATAAATGATGGGACGGCAAGATAAGCAGACAGCGAAAGAGGTGGATGATAAAATGATGGAGGACAGGGCAGGAGGAACACGACGTAGATGAAGGAGCTGAATGAAGCTGCCCTGTGCGTGAGAAGGAAAATGCGCGTGTAGTGTTAAAGGGCTTGGCGAGGGGGGGGGGGAGGCATGGTGGTGTGAAGTTGTGAATCTCTCTTTTTTCTCTTTGTCTTGCTTTTCATACCACAACACACACACACACACACACCACACACACACACACACACACACACACACACACACACACACAACACACACACACACACACACACATATATATATATAATTTTTTTTTTTTTTTTTTTTTTTTTTTTCTCACTCGCTGCGTTGGCATCTGTGCGCGGTGCATTGAGGGAATTTCTGTGTCATTTTCTAATTGCATTTGTCACCAACATGTGTGAGTCGTTTTATAACACCCTCTACACACGCACGCCCACCACACCACACACACACAACACACACACACACACACAACACACACACACTCACACTCACTCACTCACTCACTCACTCACTCACATCACTCACAATCACCACACGTCACTCTCACTCACTCACTCACGTCACGTCACTCACTCACTCGCACACGCATAAATTTTCCATTTGTATTTTTGTGAGACACAGGTAATGCGCCCACCGCACACGCACACGCACAACGCACACTGCACACGCCACGACGCCTCACAAATCAAAATATTCTAATAGAGCGAGGGGGGAGAGAGAGAGAGAGAGAAGGAGAAAAGTAAATCCCTCCCCAAAAAACATTCAAAATATACCTACGCATTCACAAAAAAAAAAACAAAAAAAAAAAATGTACACTTAGGTGAAAAAAGAGACGCTATTCCCGTATCCCTCCCCCCCCGACTTCGGACATTTCCACCTGAAAAAGAGACGCTATTCCCCGTATTCCCCCCCCCCCCCGACTCGTTCATTTCCACCTCGCGGGCAAGGAGCAGAAAGGAAGGAAATGAATAGCCCCGTCCCGGAGCCCCGTCCCCCCGTCCCGAGAGCCCCGGTCCCGGAGCCCCGTCCCGACCCGTTGCCGAGGTCTCGTGTCGGATTCATCACCCGAATGGATTCATTTCGGGCTACAAACGTTCGAATGAGGCCGGAAAGTCATTGTGTCATCAGCTGATTCTTTTTTCTTCCGTTTTTCTGTTTTGTGCCAAAAGCCTGAGTGGATTGGGATTGGCTTTCGCCGTTGCCTCCGTTGAATTCCTGGAGAGGAAACGGGGCTCGTGCAGGTAAAAAATACGCGAGGACAGTAAATGATATATATATATATATATACTATATTATATTATATAATTATATATATTATTATTATATTGTATATATATATGGTATAATTGTGTGTGTAGTGTGTGTGTGTTGGTGTGTCGTGTGTGTGTGTGTGTGTGTGTGTGTGGTTGGTGTGGTGTGTTGTGTGTGTATGTGTGTGTGTGTGTGTGTGTGTATACATTTATATATGTATACGCGTGTATTTCTTGTATGTATGTATGTGGTTTGCTGTCTACTCTGTCTGTCAGCCTGCTTGTCCTGTTGATATTAAGGCAAATGTATTTTTGTAATTTCTCGACAAAGCAACACAAATGATACGTCATTTAAACTGTTGAGCGGGGTTGAATTTTCTCATCTTTTTCGCCGTTGATCATGGATTGGCACACGCTCCTCAGCCAATGGATATTCCTCGAATCGACAGAAGAATCCATACTTAATGCATTAGTCGTTTGCATTCTCGGGGTGGGGGGGGGGGGTAAAGTCGAATAAATTAGCTCAGCAGACGTCGACGTTATGATGGCACAAGTGCGCAAAATATTAATGGGGCCGCCGAGTTGAAAAGTTGCGAAGTTCCAAGTTTATCGGCAGGAGGGCCGAGGCCATTAAACCATTAATCCTTGCCCCGGCTCTGCTACTCCGACTCCGGAAAGAAATTGGAGTTGTAGATCTCATGGCGACACGTTTTAATTAGCGTGAAAGCTTCGTTTTGTTTCGGTGGCTCGCGGGTCGGCGGGAAGTGTTGATTTGCTGTGTGGAGTCGCGGCGGAAGCGCTCCCGCCACGCGTACGCATGCAACACACATACACGCACGCACGCACTCACACTCACTCGCTCACTACACGCTCACTTCACACGCTCACCACTCGGCTCATTCATTTCATTCACTCACTCACTCACTCACTCACACTGCTCGATTCACTCACTCACACTCGCCTCGTTCACTCACTCACGCCGCTCGGTCCTCAACTCACACGCTCGTCTCGCTCGCTCACTCACTCACTTTCTCACTCACTCACTCACTCACTCACTCACTCACCACACCCACTCACAAACTCAACTCACTCACTTATGTATCAATGCACATATGATTACAATGATATCTTAATGGTACGATGTCTTGTCTGTGGACTGTTTTATATATCTGATATTATCGTATTGTCTTATATATATATAGCTCCAAGTACTATATATATATATGATATAAGTACTACTATATATGTATATATGTATATATGCTGATATATGTATACTATTATATACTATATATCTATATATATATATATAACTATACTATATATATATATATATGACATATGACTAATGATATTAATTGTCTGGTCTGTTGTCTGTGGACTGTTATATATCTGCAATATTATCTATTTATCTATACTATACTATATATGTAGTTATTATATCATTACTATATTATATAGTATGGATATAACATGTATATAGTATATACTATATTATATATTTACCTATATCTATGTATATATGTATCATATATATATATATATATATATATATTTTAATATATATATATATATTAATATATATCATCGATATGTGTCTTAGTTACCTATTATATTTATCAGGGCTTCTTGTAATTAATGTTTTGTTTCTATATTTTCCAGGTACGTGAAGTGTTTTCCATTGGCGGGAACCACACGCTCTCATGTCATTATTAGTGAGTATGGTGTTTTTTCTGAAATTATTTTGAATCAATACGTATTTTGTGTGAGGTTATGCATCTGCGTTTGTTGTTGATTAACGGAACCATTAGACTACTTACAACAAACATTTTCTGATTCTCTAATTTTACAGCAACATTTTTCTTCAGTTTGTTGTGTAGGCATTGTCTTGTCACGAGCGAATGAGCCTAGCTATGTGCCGCTACTGCAGGCCACGTAGGTAAGAAAAAAAAAAAACTCTGGTTATGGCCCGATAGAACTAAGTTTTGGAAAGGGGAAGGAGGGTGTAAGTCAATGCATGTAGATAGCGATGACGTAATCTCCTTTGTTTACAATCCGAGTGATGAAGGGTGAAAAGTGAAGTCCATGTCGAGTGAAAAAGTGAAGTCCAGTCTGTGTGTATGCGAGGTCACTGCACAGACAGACAGACAGACAGACAGAGCGAGGCGCAACTCAAATGGGTCTGACGCCATTTTCCTTCCCGCGCGAGTTCGGAGCCAAGCACGTTCAAGGGAGAGGACGTTCGTTCGTGGAACACACTGTTAGACGAGAATAGTATTACGAAAGAACACGAACACGCGCGCAGCACGCACAACGCGAGGCGCACCACGGCCCGCGCCACGCACACCACACCCACACCACACGCACCACGCACTACGCGGCACGCACACGCACACGCACACCCACACCACACACACACACACACACACACACACACACACACCCACACACACACACACACACACCCACACACACACACAGACTCAGACACAGACCAAACTACACCACCAGAGGAGCGCAAGCGACAGCAGAGAGAGGAGCTGTGTGTGTGTTTGTGTGTGTGTGTGTGTGTGTGGTGTGAGAGAAGCAGAGAGAGCAGAGAGAGAGAGAGAGAGAGAGAGAGAGAGAGAGAGAGAGAGAAGGAGAGGAGGAGAAAGAAAGAACTACTTAATACTGTAAACTGTACCGTAGGCCTATCGAGGCCATGTCTGTTGTCTGCAGTCCATGCCTACGCCTACGACCCTAAGCGATTGCGTATCAGAATCCCGCATCGCATTCCAAATCGGTCCCTCGTCCTTTCGTTTCACGTTTTCAATTCGTAAGTTTCCCTCTCTCGTTTTCACTGTTTCGTAGGAGTTTCATGGGCGGACACAAGTTTCTCGCGTTTCATTCGCGTGACATTGAGGTCATATTATTGAATTTCCTAAGCTTGGACGCCCCGTGTGATCAGCTGAGATGAGCAGAGGAGCTGGTTCTTAATCGCTCCAAGAGGTTATGGTCAAGGTCAGGATGAAGGTCGTCGTCGCAAATCTCACCGAACAGAACAGAACAGAACAGGAACCGGACAGAACGGAACCGCATTCCGAACTCGGCTTTTTCGCCCGGCGGGTCCATTGTTTGCAACAGAATTGATAAACGGAAGTAAGCGCTGTCTCGTGTTATTGTTGTCGTAGTGTCAACAGTCCATTAGCCGTCTCCTTTTAATTGAAATAAACACCGGTATTCTATGGCCTGTTGTTGTGATTTGTGATGTGTTATTTTAGAGTTCTAGTTCGAACATCTGTTTATAATAGGTCCTGAGTCTGTTCAAAACGCTTCCTATGGAGGAGGTTCGAAGGACTGATTCTTCCCGTAGAAAGGGAGTCTCGGGGACGGGGTGCACTTGGTGTCATCTTCGTGTGTGTAGGCCTATGTCGTGCAGCCAGTGCTTCTATTTGCGCCACGGCCATAGACACCGCTTACTTTTGTACATAATGAATTGGCCTCCTATGTTGGGGTTTCGGCTTGTCAGAGAGCTTTTATTTTCCCTTTCTGGGGGGGAGGGGGCTTCTTCTCCCGGAAAACTTCGATTCGCAGACAAAATGTAAACAGGTATTTTGGGGAGGAACGTGGCTTGTCGGTATGATATATTCAGCGGTTGAAGTAGAACGTTTGTTAGGTTCCTGTGATGAAGACGGTCGTTAGATTCCTTTGTGCTATTCCGTGTCAGCAATCGATGAATATTTGCTAAAGTCAAAGGATGTGATATTGTGAACTAAGTATATATTTGCCGGTACGGGGGTGTTTGCTTTTTGAAGTTTAGCCAGATTCCAAAGGGACTTCTCGGGTTTCTAATGGAAGGTAAATACGTGGCGGATTTGGTTGATTGCAGGATGCGTCGAGGAGATGCTGTTCACATGAACTGGCGCGGGAATAAAGACATTCGAGAGCCACCTTCTACCCCGCCTGTGTTATGCGGCCTGAATGCTTTGGGTTGTCTCTTAAGAAAGGGAACTGGAGAGGAAGGATAGAATGCGAGATAGATGAAGAGTGGAGAGGAGAGGAGAAGGGAGTGGGATAGTGGGGGGGTGGAAGAGAGGAAAGATGGGAAAGAGGGAAGGAGGGAGGGAGGGATAGAGGGAGAGAAAAGTGAGTAAGGGATAAAAAAAAAGAGAGACAAAAGCAAACAAACACACAGAAGTGTAAAAACGGAGGAAGAAGTAGGAGAGAAGAAAATGATATAAGGTGTAAATTCATCAAGAGTAAACGCTAGAGAGACAGGGAGCGAGTCTGCGATATATTGCGGGGGAAAACATAGAACATATTTTCCCGGGCACACTCTTGTTTGCAGCTGTTGTTGGTCACATCAGAATCCAATTAAAACTTAATATCGATGCAATGTGCTATTTCTTGCAATGGAATATTTGGTTCTGAATCTGACAGTATGCACACTTTCCACTACATTTTCCCCCACATATTTGGCAAATAAACGCACCGATGTTTGAGCTCTACACAGGCGAGATCTGGCGAGTGGAACGAAAATTCTAGAGTTAAACATTTTCCTTTGCAAGTTTTCTTCACATTATTTGCCGATGAATGATGTCAGGTTCATGCGTCCCTGAAGTTTGTAGAGATTAAATTCCAGCTTCAGATTTATCCTTCTTTGTTGTCTCTTCTTTGTTTATTTTTATTTATTTTTTTTATTTTTTTTATTTTTTTGCTTATTTTTATTATTTTATTTTTTTTTTTTTATTTTTATTTTTTATTTTTTTTTGTTTATTTATTTGTTTGATTTATCTTCTTTGTTGTTTGTTGTTTGTTTGTTGTCTTGATGTGCATGGGATGTGCGCGTTCGCTCTACTCCTGATAGTGTAGGGAGCGAAGGTTCTTTTGTTATCATAAACAGCAGAGAGGGGGGGGGGCGGAGGGCGAGAGGAAGAGGGAGAGAGAGGTCGAGACTGAGAGGGGAAGGCGAGAGGGAGACTGAAAGCGAAAGGGAAGGCGAGAGTAGGAGTGAGAGTGAGACTGAGAGTGGAGTGAGGTGACAGTCTGGATTTGAGTAGACACACACACAACACACACACACACACACACACACACACACACACACACACACACACACACACACACACACACACACACACACACACACACACACACACACGCACACACACACACACACACACACACACACCACACACACACCACACACACACACACACACACACACACACACAACACATATACACGACCATACACACACACATAGAGAGAGAGAGAGAGAGAGAGAGAGAGAGAGAGAGAGAGAGAGAGAGAGAGAGAGAGAGAGAGAGAGAGAGGAGAGGAAGAGACAGACAGACAGACAGACAGACAGACAGACAGACAGACAGTGTTGATAACTACTACGTAACTAGGCTATAACGCTTCTTTCGCCGCTCAGCTGCGACGGACATGTTCAGGTCGCTGGAAAGTGGATGTTTCTGCAAGTCTTCACTTAATAAAGAATAGTCGGCCAAATCTTCCGGAGAAAATTCAGCTCAGAAACAATGGACGAAAACCAAAGAAGGCAACGGGATGGAAATAAGTCACCGTCAAGCCTTTCTAATTTATAATGATCAGTCTTTAACCAAGAGAAATATTTTACCGGAGTGAAAGTTCCGATGCCGATGCATATTATGCTTGTGCAGTGAACATAGTTCGAATGTCCGCATTGGGTGTTCTTTGTTCGTGTGTTTGTTCATGATTTTTGCTTCTTTTTCATCTGCTGTTTGCTTTATGTGTTGTGTGCGAGGAATGGCAGTCGCTTTTTAAAAAATATATTTGCCTGTAGGCTCGTCATGCACCAGTATGCAGATCTCCGAGGATATTCTCTGGCGCCCAGTCGATGTTGAGAGCAATATTAACTAATGCTATTTTTGATAACAATGGTTGTCGATATTACATTTCGCTTTAGTAAAGCAGTTGGTGTCAATTATGCAATAAGTGTCAGTAATGCAATAGCGTTAATTATCCACTGTTTGTCAACAGCGCAGTTGGTGCCAGTAATGTAATACATGACAAATGCAATAAACATCAGTAATGAAATTCCTGTCGACAAAATTTTTGTGGTACTTCGTCCACGCTAAAATGCATAGTATTGCTGAACCTGACATTATTGTGTTAAGTATCCCAGATTCGGCGATTGTCTGTGATGTTTGCGGAACGTGGATTATGATATCGATTTGTTATCGAGAGTGATTGGTCGCCGACGTGTTCTGTGCAGCGCGAAGCAGTTGAACAAACGGAGTGGCATTTCCGGTGTCAAAGCGCGACGCAGTCTGCCTTGTTCCGTGCAGCGCGAAGGCCTTTTGTAGCCGAGCAGGGCGGGGAACCCCCTTCCTTTCCTTCCCTTCCTCTCTCCTTTCGCACACCCCAGTTCCTCAATAAATCAGGATCGGTGAGCTGTATTTACTAATCCTGCGTCATAACTCTTTATTGGCGAGGCGGTCGTGCTGCGCGTAGCGAAAGGCGGCCGGAACGCCCGCGTCGGCCCGTGAATAGTAAAACACCCTCTCTGCCCACGCCGCCCCACCCCCACCCTCTCTGCCCACGCCGCCCCACCCACCGCCCGCCCGCACGCCCGCCCGGACTGCCAACGCCCTGGACGCCGGACCGAGAGGCCAGTCTGCTTGCCCGGCTTTTTAATGCTTGAGCGAGGCACCGATGGGACTCTGACCCGGATACGACTTCGTCTGCTTCGTGCTGACTGATATTTTGGCTGCGGAAGGCGTGGGCTGCGTCTGCGCCATGCCCCTTATACAGAGCTTTGGACATTCAGACATTGTAGTCACTCGCTTCAATATTTCACTGAATGAGTCTCGATGTATTTGTTCTTTGTTTACAAGGAGTTTCTCGTGACGCATTCTGGTAACGAAACATCACGAACCGAAGGTGTACGGATCAGCTGATTGACAGTTCTCAGAATGTACGTCTCCTCCCCTTGTCACCTGGGGATCGCAGTAAGAAAAAGGCGAAGTGGAGAGCGCGAGGGAGGCAGAAAGGGGAATAAAAGCGAGGGTGAGAAATGTGATGATATCAAACAAAAGGGAGATGTAATGGCGGTCGGAATGGTGTGAGTCGGGGAGGGATGTGCTCTTTGGAGGGGAGAATGGGAGGGGCGGGCGAAGGGGAGGAGCGGGCAGTGGAGGGGGAAGGAGAAGAGGGGGGAGCGGACGGGAAAGGGAGGGAGGGGGGGGGAGGGAGGGAGAAGAGGAGGAGCGGACGGGAAGGGGAGGGAGAAGAGGGGGGCGGACGGGAAAGGAAGGAGAGAAGAGGGGAGGCGGACGGGAAAGGGAGGGAGAAGGGGAGGAAGAAGAGGGGAGCGGATGGGAAAGGGAGGGAGAAGTGGGGGAGCGGACGGAAAAAGAAGGGAGTGGGGGAGGGGCGAGAACGTAGAGGATAAGCGGAGGTCGAGGAGGAGAAGCGGATAGGGAAGGGGAGAGAGAATAGGAGGAGCAGATAGGGGAAGGGGAAGGAGGAGGAGGACGGGTAGGATCGCCAACGAGGACAATTGGGGAAAGGGGAACGAAGGGGAAATAGTGTTTTGAGGAATCGATACGGTGTGATGAGTATTCCAGTGCCAGTGCCAGTGATAACGATGGGAATGGTAGATATGTTCGCAGTGCCAAACGTACATGCAAATAGAGTGATTGAGATAGGGACGATGTTAGCGAGGATAGGTGAACCAGCTGTCTTTTGTTTTGGGTAACGGAGATGTTAATTATGATAATGGAGGTAATGAGGAAATCATCAGAAATAATGAGTTGAGGGGGAAGGATTGACATCTGTCTTTTTTTTTATTAATTTGCATAAATAATCGTGATTAGATGAATGCAGAGACAAAACACAGACCACACGCGCACGCACACGCGCACACGCACACGCACACGCACACACACACACACACACGCACACACACACGCACGCACACGCACACGCACACACACACACACACACACACACACACACACACACACACACACACACACACACACACACACACACACACACACACACACACACACACACAGCACACACACACACACACACACACACACACACACACACACACAGAAACGTACACATTAGAGGCCCCTAAATAGATTTGCGTAGTTAACACTTTTTTTTTTTCTAGATTTCCGAAATGCCGACGAATAGAAGAAAACGAAGGGCGATGAGATAGATAAAGGAATACAGAAAGAGGGAGACGATGAGATAGATAAAGGAATACAGAAAGAGGGAGGCGGTGCGAAGGCCGAGATAAAGGCCTGGTGAAGGAGAGGGATGAAGGATGAGGAAAGGGTCAGCCAAAATAAGCACATCCTGCACGTCCTCAGAGGCTGCCATTACCAGTAATTGATTGGGCAGAAGTCGGGCTCATGTTTCCCTTCTCTTACCGCGCCTCGGTGGGGGAGGGGGGGGGGGAGGGGAGGGGAGGAGGGAGAGGGAGAGGGGGAAGAAATAGGGGAGGAGGAATGAGGGAGAGTAGAGGAATGAGGAGAGGGAGAGAGAGAGAGAGAGAGAGAGAGAGAGAGAGAGAGAGAGAGAGAGAGAGAGAGAGAGAGAGAGAGAGAGAGAGAGAGAGAGAGAGAGAGAGAGAGAGAGGAGAGGAGAGGGAGGGAGGGGGAGGGAGGGGGGAGTAGAGAGAAAGTTAGGGAGAGAGCGAGTAAGCAAGAAATAGAGAAAGAGAGAGAGAAGGAAGAGGAAAGCGGAAAGAAAGGAGGGAGGGAGAGAAAAGAGAAAGGAGAGAGAGGGGGAGAGAGAGAGAGGGAGAGAAATAATGGGAATGAACGAGATTGGGAGAAGAGAGATGAATGAAAGGAAATGAGAGGAAGGGAAGGAGGAGAAAGAAAGTGAGGTGGTAACATATTAGAAAGAAGGAAGGACCGATATTAAAAGAAGGGGAGATCTGTAGCCACGGAGGAAGAGAATATACGAATAGGAAGACGGGAATAAAGAGATGAAAGAAGAACGCTTCCAAAAATAGGGATTTGAGACGGCGGATGAAATGTCGGAAGGGAAGAAGGAAGATGAGACAGAGTCGTAAAAGCAAGAGTAATGAGAGAGAGAATCCGATGTCTTGGCAAAGCGAAGGAAGGAGGATAAAAGGAAACGTCATGGAAGAGAAAATTATATTGACGTTATTAGGAACGGCAGACGATTCGCGGAAGGAAAAACAGGAGGAAGGGAGGAAAGGAGGGAGGAGGGGGGGGGGCGAAAATCGAGACGAACAGAAACGGGAAACAAATGAGAGACGACGACGACGTGCCATCGGCGACAGGGCCGGGCAGGGGCTGGGCAGGGGTCAGTTTTTTTTTTTTTTTTTTTTTTTTTTTTTTTTTTTTTTTTTTTTTTTTTTTTTTTCTTTTTCTTTTTTTTTTCGTTTTCTTTCTTTTTTTCTTTTTCTTTTTCTTCTTATTTTCCTTTTCTTTTTTTTGCAGCAGGATAGGAAAGAGAAGAGCCAGTGGAACAAGCTATCTGGAGCTTAGGAAGAGAAGGTCCAGGGGGGGGGGGGTCAGTTCCTCGCCGAAGGACCGCCAAGTAGGGGGAAGGGGGAGGGTGATAACGGGGGACAAATAGACGAGGCCGTTACGGGCGGGGGGGGGGGGGGGGGCGCCACGGTCACGCCACAAATACTCGGGTTTATCGCATCGAGGGCGCGGCCTAATCACGCGGGAGATGGCGGCTGCACTCGGAGTCGTGGAGTCTCGTTTTGTGCCGTGATATAGAGTTGGTAGATGGGATGAGCGAGGGTGACGGGGTGAGGGGGCGAGCGGTGGAAGGGGCGCGTTTTTGCGAGATTGGACGAGGGGGCGGGGCGGAGGGGGAGGAGGTGGAGGGGGTGGGGGGGATGGAGGAGGAGGAGGAGGATGAGGGTTGGAGGAGGAGGAGGTGGGGCGGGGGTGGAGGGGGTGGAGGAGGACGGGGGAGTGGGAGGAGGAAGGAGAAGGAGTGGAGGGGGTGGAAGAGGCGAGGTAGGGGCGGGGGTGGAGGAGAAGAAGGAGTAAGTGGAGCGGGGGCGTGAAGGGAGGGGAAGGCAGTCGAAATGGAAGCGGGAAGTGTGAATGTTTCCTATTATTATTATTATTATTATTATTATTATTATTATTATTATCATTATTATTATTATTATTACGGGGCGCCTGGGGACGTAACGGAAGCGGGCGGGACGGTTTTTGACACCCGAGAATCATCCTTCGGGAGCGTGAATCTGCCTCGGGGAGAGTGCGACGGTGTTCATCATAACAAGCGAATTGCAACAGGAACAACGAAGGGAAGGGCAAGAAAACACGGAATATTGCCGAAGGCCTTTCACTATTGCTTCGTCAGGGCATATCATAGCAATAGCGAAAAGGCCTTCGGCATATTCGTGTGTTTTCTTGCCCTTCCCTTCGTCGTTCCTGTTGCAATCTGTTCAACATGAATTCCACACATAACAAGCGAAGAACAGGATTCTAGTGGATGTTATAATTTTCGCCGTAAAGCACAGCGTGTTACTGTTCATTGGGAAAGATAAGACATAGCTGAAAAAAAAACGGTTCAGATGAGTACATATATTCCTAAAGAACAAAAGAGATTTGTCGCATTCATTATTAAGAATATTGTATTTTGACACGTTTATGTTATGAATTTGTTAAATTAATCTTCAATTTGCCAATGATTTTCGTTTAAACATTCGGCAGAACGTTTAAATTATTATTTTTTAAGTCAAGGGATATTTTTTTTTCTCTGGTTGGGAGGGATAGAGAGAAATTAATGGATCCTGCATGACGAAGTTCGAGATTGGATAAATTAGGACGAGAGAAGGAAGGGAGAGAGAGAAAGGGAGAGGGGGAGGAGGGAAAAGAGGAAAAAAAGTGAAGGTGAGAGAGGAGGGGGAAGTAAAGGTGAAGAGGGAGAATGTCGATAATTAATAGACTAGGACACGAGAAGGAAGAAGGAGATATGCTAAGGGGGAGAGGGAGAGGGAGAGAGAGAGAGAGAGAGAGAGAGAGAGAGAGAGAGAGAGAGAGAGAGAGAGAGAGAGAGAGAGAGAGAGAGAGAGAGAGAGAGAGAGAGAGAGGAATAATCAAGGATAAAAGTGAACGTGAGGGAATAGAGGAAAATAAAGTTCGAAGGTGAGGAAGTTAGAATTAGTTTGAAGAGAGAATGGGTAAGGGAAAGGGAAAGAGAAAAATAAAGAAAGACTGAGAAAGAAGGCAAAAAGGAGAGAGGGTGAGGCGGAGGGAGCGGGAGAAGAAGGAGAGAGAGAGAGAGAGAGAGAGAGAGAGAGAGAGAGAGAGAGAGAGAGAGAGAGAGAGAGAGAGAGAGAGAGAGAGAGAGAGAGAGAGATGAGAGAGAGAGAGGGGAGGGGAGGGAGGGAGGGAGGGAGGGAGGGAGAGGGAGGGGGAAGGAGAAGGAGAAGGAGAAGGGAGGGAAAAAGGAGTGGGAGATGGAGAATGGAGGGGGAATTAGAGGAAGGGAGAGGGAGAAGGGAGAGGGAGAAGGGAAGGAAGGGGAAGGGGAAGGGGAAGGGGAAGGGGAGGGGAAAGGGGAAGGGGAAGGGGAGGGGAGGGAGAGGGAAAGGAGAGGGAGAAGGAGAAGGAGAAAGGAGAAGGAGAAGGAGAAGGGAAGGAGAAAGGAGAAGGAGAAGAGAGGGAAGGAGAAGGAGAAGGAGAAGGAGAGAAGGAAAGGAGAAGGGCGAAGGGCGAAGGGCGAAGGGCGAAGGGCGAAGGGAGAGGGGAGAAGGGAAGGGAAGGGAAGGGAAGGGAAGGGAAAGGGAAGGGGGAAGGAAGGGAAGGGGAAAGGGGAAAGGCGGGGAAGGAGAAGGAGAAGGAGAAGGAGAAGGAGAGGAGAAGGAGAGGGAGAGGGAGAGGGAGAGGGAGAGGAGAGGGAGAGGGAGAGGGAGAAGAAGAAGAAGAAGAAGAAGAAGAAAGAAGAAGAGAGAAGAAGAGAGAGAGAGAGAGAGAGAAGAGAGAGAGAGAGAGAGAGAGAGAGTCGACCATAAATCGATGGGGCAAAGAAGCAGGGCCGACGCAGCCAATCTAGCAATTTACCTCAATTTTATCCATTCCCTTTTGTCAGGTCGTCACCTTTCAATTTTTTCCCTCCGGTGGCCCACCTTCAACAACTCGATCGTTCCACCTCGAGACCTTTCCCGAGGCTGGTGGAGCGGGTTCTGGCACTTCCTCGGCTCTCCCTTCCTTCTCGCTTCACCTCTCTTCCTTTCCTTGCCCCTATCCCTCTGCCCTCCCCGCGTCGTCCCGTCTCCCTCTCTCTCTCTCTGCTCTCACCGTTTCCCTATGCTTTCTCCGCATCTTCCTCTCTTCTCTCTCTCTCTCTCTGCCCTCTCCTCATCCTCCCCTCTCCCTCTCTCTCTGCCTCTCCTTACCCTCCTCTCTTTCTCTGCCTCCCCTTTTCCCTCTGCTTCTCTCCTCATCCTCCTCTCTCCCTCTCTTTCTCTCTACTCTCTCCTCATCCTCCTCTCTTCCTCTCTCCCTCTGCCCTCTCCTCATCCTCCCTCTCCTCTCTCTCTGCTCTCTAGTCTCTACCTCATCTTCCCTTCTTTCTCTACCCTCATCCTTTATCTCTGCCCTTTCCCCGCCTTTCTCCCTCTCTCTGTGCTCTCTACTCATACTCCCCTCTTCCTCTCTCTGTGCCCTTCCCTTTCCCTCTGCCCTCTCCTCATCCTCCCCTCTCCCTCTCTCTTTGTCATCTCCTCATCCTCCCCTCTTCCTCTCTCTCTCTCTGCCATCTCCCCATCCTCCCCTCTTCCCCTCTCTCTCTGCTCTCTACCTCATCCTCCCCTCTTCCTCTCTTTCTCTGCCCTCGTCCTTTCTCTCTGCCATCTCCTCATCCTCTTCTGCTCTCTACCTCATCCTCCCCTCTTCCTCTCTTTCTCTGCCCTCTCCTCATCCTCCCCTCTCCCTCTCTCTCTGCTCTCTACCTCATCCTCCCCTTTTCCTCTCTTTCTCTGCCCTCGTCCTTTCTCTCTGCCCTCTCTCCTCATCCTCCCTCTCTCTCTTCTCTCTCTGCCATCTCCCCATCCTCCTCTCTCCTCTCTCTCCTCTCTCTGCCCCCTCTCCTCCATCCTCCCCTCTCTTCTCTCTGCCCTCTCCTCATCCTCCCGCTTCTCTCCTCTCTCCCTCTCTCTACTCATCTCCTCCCCTCTCCCTCTCTCTCTGATCCTCCCCTCTTCCTCTCTTCCTCTGCCCTCACCCTGTCCCTCTGCCCTCCCCTCTCCACCTCTCTCCTCCTAGCAACGGTTAACGTCCCATGTCAAGATTTTCCCAGAAGCCTTTTGGGGGAAACTGCAGCCCTGTGTTAGATTTTGGATTCTGCGGCACACGTCGGAATGCAAGGAACGCAATGTAGGCGGGATAGATATTCTGCTCAGCCGACATAAAAAGTAATTTCCGAGAAGGAGGTTGCAGGGCATAATCCGCGTGCAATGCGAGGGAAATACAACTGCATTTTGTAATTCTCATTTCGGTTTCTAATCCGAGACGAGGGTAGGACGTGGGTCCCGTTATCTCTTCAGCGTTGTAAAGGGATTATTGCTTTCGCCTCTCCAAGGTGCTCTGCTTTTCATCGCCGTTATATGAGGGTTTTTTCCCCGAAGCATGACGAGAGTGCAGGCAATATGTTGTTTACCAGGTTACGGTTTTACAAAGAAACGTAATATTAACTACAATTATAACTGGAAAATAAGAAACCGAGAGCGACCAGCGTCTGAAGACGTCTTTCATGTTTCACTTCATCGATGGCTCGTCTGACGGAAAATTTCTCTTGATTGGGAACGATTCCAAATGAGAAAATAATTTCTATTGTCGGCATTTTATTTCTTTCTCTCCCTCTTTCTAACACACTCTCTTCTTCTCTCTTTATATTTTCTCTCTCTTCTCTCTCTCTCTCCATCTCTCTCTCTCTCTCTCTCTTCTCCTCTCTCTCTCCTCTCTCCTCTCTCCCTCCTCCTCCCTCCCTCCCTCCCTCCCCTCCTCTCTCTCCCTCCTCCCTCCTCCTCCTCCCCTCTCTCTCTCTCTCTCTCCTCCTTCTCTCTCTCTCTCTCTCTCTCTCTCTCTCTCTCTCTCTCTCTCTCTCTCTCTCTCTCTCTCTCTCTCCCTCCTCCCTCTCCTCTCCCTCTCCCTCTCCCTCTCTCTCTCCCTCTCTCCTCTCTCTCTCTCTCTCTCTCTCTCTCTCTCTCTCTCTCTTCTCTCTCTCTCTCTCTCTCTCTCTCTCTCTCTCTCTCTCTCTCTCTCTCTCTCTCTCTTTCTCTCTCTCTCTCTCTCTCTCTCTCCTCTCTCCCTCTCTCCTCCCCTTCTCTCTTTCTCTCTTCTCTCTTCTCTCTCTCTCTCTCTCCTCTCTCTCTCTCCTCTCTCTCTCTCTCTCTCCTCTCTCTCTCTCTCTCTCTTCTCTCTCTCTTCCCGAAATAAATGTAGATTTGGTGTTCGTAAGATTTATTCTGGTTATACTTAATGAACTGGATTGTAGAAATTGATAATTGATGATGGAATTAAGAAGATTATGAATTTAATAAATGCGCGCCTCCTTCCGTGGGAGACTTGCGAGGGTCCGGGAACTTTGTTATGTTATGCAGATTTATTTTCCGTTAAGTGCAGGAGATTCGAGGCGGCCCAAGTTGCGCCTCTCTCTCGGTCCGCCCGACTGATCACCCGATGAAGTTTGGCAATTAGAATAAAACGGACTTCATTTATGCTCTTGACTTCCCGGAGAAAGGACAGTTAATTATCGCCTGCGAGGATGTCGGATCTACTCGCGTCTCATTTCCCTCGCGGCCGAAGGCGATTGGCTCGGGGCACGGCGAACAAAGGCGAGCCAATTAGCCCGTCGGCGGAAAGAAACTGAAGCAACATGCACTCACTCGCGGGGCGTCGGGAGCCAGGGCGAGGGGAGAAGCGGGTCGTCAGTGCGGAGGAATGAAGCGACTGGTGATGGTGATGGTGATGGTAATTCTAGAAGTGGCGATGGTAATGAGGTGTGGTTATGGCGGTGGGAAGAGTGATGGTACGAGAGCAACGCCGTTAGTAATGAAAGTATTTTTTTTTTATTCGTCGGGTATGTTTGTTTATTTGTTTTTTTTTTCCGTTTTCCCGTTCGGTGGGAGATGAGTGCAAGATTCTGGGCCTGACAGCTGTTTTCATGGCCTTGCTGCAGACAAAGAAGCCGGGATTGCCGCGTTCCTTTTGCATGCAGGGGCGAGCGAAGGTTTAAAATCCTATTAGGGCGCAGGAGGAGGTGCCATTTGGCGGTGCAGCGACGGCGGCCCGCGTAGTATTTCCGCGTAGGTGTGCGGGTGGGGGCGGGGTGGGGTGTGTGTGTGGGGGTGTGTGGGTGTGAGGAGGGGGCGGTGTGTCGAGGTTGATGACGGCGGTAGAAGCGGAGGGCTGATTTTTGTGACTGCTGTGACGGGGCGGAAAAAGGGACGCCGGAATGCCGCGTAAGTCAACACTCGGTGCGGAAAACACAATGGGAAAAGCGACCGTTCGGCGCTTGATAATCACTGGCGAAGTTCGCTCCTGTGCTGGCCATTATCAACAGCTGTATGTTGTGGTCCTGGTGATATATGATTATTTTTTTCACGCGGTAAAGGTTATGAAAGAGATAGATAGCTCTAGTTGATTGTTTAATATATCATTGTCTCGCTGCACAAATAGCATAAATGCAATTGTGCTCACACGCACGAACGCACGCACGCACGCACGCACACGCACGCAGCACACGCACACACACACACACACACACAACACACACACACACACACACACACACACACACACACACACACACACACACACACACACACACACACACGCACGCACACACGCACACACACACACACACACACACACACACACACACACACACACACACGCTCCCATACATAAACAAACACACTTACACGGTGCATGCTCCAGCGTCAGAGGCAGAAATGCGGGCGTATGTAAATATCCATTACACAGCTTGAACACAGACCCGGATCTCATTCATCTCTCGAGACCTCCCGCTCTAAGCTGCGTTTCAAAGCGCCTCGGACTGCCAGATGTTATTTTGGGGGAGAGCGAGGATGTAATCAGACGTAATAAGCGTATTTTTTTTTTTTTTTTTTTTTTTTGGGGGGGGGTTTGTTTTGTAATGAGGTGCGTGGTGATGGCGGCTCCGTGGACATCGACTCCGGAACAGCTGTGAGGAGGTGGAGGTATTTGAGAGAATGCCGATTGGAGGTAACCGCAGGGAGGAAGGAAGGAAGGGAAGGAAGGGAGGAAGGAGGAAGGAAGGAAGGAAGGAAGGAAGGGAAGGGAAGGGAAGGGAAAGGGAAGGAAGAAAGGGAAAGGGAAGGGAAGGAAGGAAGGGGGAAGGGAAGGGAAGGGAAGGGAAGGGAAGGGAAGGGAAGGTGGTAGGTGGAAGAAAGAGATGAAAGGAAGGGGATACGAGAGGGAGAAAATGTAGGCGAGAGAGAGAGAGGGGGGGTGGAAGAGAGAGAGAGAAAGATGTGGAAATAAAGGAAGAGGAGGATTCAAAGACGAGAACAAGAAAAAGTGAAATGAGAGAAAACGGTGCAGTAACTACATATAACTGTAAAGAAAGGGTAGATAGATGAAGTGTACAAAAGAGAGAGAATGAGAGAGAATAGAGAGAGAGAGAGAGAGAGAAGAGAGAGAGAGAGAGAGAGAGAGAGAGAGAGAGAGAGAGAGAGAGAGACAGAGAGACAGAGAGACAGAGAGACAGAGAGACAGAGAGACAGAGAGAGAGAGAGAGAGAGTGTCAGTTATTCAGTTACCCAAGGTAGCAATGATCTCGAACAGCCTCATTGCAAGATTCCGCACT
>NW_020869529.1:287216-294716 GCF_003789085.1 Penaeus vannamei | reverse complement strand
CATCATGGCGATGTCAGACAGCATGCCAGTGGCTCATGACTGACATCAGAATGCCACTAGTCCTTCGCCGTCCTGACACCATTCATTGCAGTTCGTTGTCTCATGATAAAAAAATTCCTGTTGTTCGTCCCCAGACTTTTTTCTCTTCTTGTTTTGTTACTTCGGCCGCCTCGGGGGCCCGCGAAGGCCCCTTTCGCCGCGGTGCGTCCCTCGGGGCTGTTCAGGGAGGACCCAAGCTAAGGTTTTTCTTCCTGGCAGAGGCCCCACAAAGGACTAACCGCTCTAAGGAGTAGTAACAAAACTCTCTCTTCTCTCTCTTCTCTTCTCTTCCTCTCTCTCTCTCTCTTCTCTTCTCTTCTTCTCTCTCTCTCTCTCCTCTCTCTCTCTCTCTCTCTCTCTCTCTCCTCTCTCTCTCTTCTCTTATCTCCTCTCCTCTCTCATTTTCCCGCCCTCCCCCCCTTCCTCCCCTTTCCCCCTCCTTCCCATACTCCCTTCTCACCCCCTCCCCCTCCTCTCTCTCCACCTATCTTCCCTCCAGTGATCTCTTTATGGAGGAGCACACATAACTGGCACGGCCTTTTATTTCCCGTTGAGGAAGTCCTCCCACGCTCGTTCGGATGAGCCGTTGAAGGGCGTGGGCGTGAGTCCGCGAGGAGGGGGATAAAGGCTTTTTCCTGCCCGGACGCCGAGGCTCGTGGTTTCCGTGGTTTATTCCGTGCAAAGACGTGGCTCGTGGTCGTGGTTTTTCCGTGCAAAAGACCGTGGCGTGGCTCGTGGTTTATTCCGTGCAAAGACGTGGCTCGTGGTCTCCGTGGTTTATTCCGTGCAAAGAACGTGGCTCGTGGTTTTTCCGTGGTTTATTCCGTGCNGCCATTTTAGCTTTTGGTCATACATATATTTGTGTATATATATATAATATAAAAAGTGTGTGTTTTTTTTGTGTGTTTGAAGTGTGTAGCTGTAAGTGTGAGTGTGCTTGTATATATATGCATGTATGTATATATTCATGTTTATGTATAAGTGTGCATTGGTATAGTTATCGGTACAACACACATGCCTTAACCATAATCAGTGATTAATTATAATAACTTTATTTAGAGAATCAGTGTACTTTGGTTTTTCATTCTGCAAGAAAGCTTTATGTTGACATTGGCTCAATCAGCGCCTTCTTTAGGATGTCAGTAGCTGCCTGCACAAAGGGCCCATTCCTATAATGGCCAAGATATATGTTTTTTCTGTGACATTGGTTGTGGAAAGAATGGTCATATGGAGTCCCAAATGTAGTGATAGTTTGGTGATGGGTTCAATTCAGAATTGTATTTTTTTAACATTGGCCATTTTAGCTTTTGGTCATACATATATTTGTGTATTTATTTATTAATTTATTCATATATCTTAATTCCTGGTATTGAAAAAAGAAAGAAAAGATGCTAATCAAACGGGTTTGAAGCATTATCTTATCTCCACTGAATTGCTAATGTAGTTGATAGGTAAAGGGATTATCTTTCACAATGTTTGTGGTTAAGAAAAGCCAGCTTCCATGATTTTCAGAGATGAAATATTTTTAGTCATTATGCTGAAATTAGAAATGTCTGAATATTTTTTCTAACTGATAACTGTAAGAGATTTAGCAGCAGAGGAATTTATAACAACAAATTCTCAAAGCAGCTTTTCATACCTATCATTGAGAGGGAGGGAACCTCTTTGATAAGAAGAGATTAAATGAGTCTTTACTAATGCAACTTCAGTGCAAGTTGCTCGCTTACATGTGATGTGACAGCACAATCTCCACAACCTTCCTAGCAAGTCTTTGCTCTTTATTTGTTTGTTTCTGTTGCTTTTCCTTTCTGTGTGCACTGGTTGAGTTAGAGGCAATGAATGGATGAATAATCTGTTATGATGTTGGCTTTGAAGAATGTATTGTACTAATTTACATTATGTATGGGTAAATGTCAAACCTGGAGTACCTTCACAGTTTATTTGATGTCTGCTTTTAGTAAAGAATAAGATTGATATTTATTTGGGTCACACTGAGTACACTATTTCATTACCTTCTTTTTGTTATGTCTCTGAAACATTAATACTAATATGGCTCTCATCAGTGTTTTTAGTGTGTTTGATTATGATCAGTGCATGTTGTGTGATATGATATGTAGTAGTTGATATTGATAAGATGAAAAATTCCATTTATATTTGCTTTAATAATTATGCATTCATCCATTATTTTATGGTTTCTGCCATTTAGATATAAATAGATGGCGACTTGTTTTGGAAACTCACAGTAGATCGCATGAGTGAGGCACAAAAGAGATGGTCTTTTTGCATTGTGAAAATTCTATAATATAATGTTATATAAATTTTAGATAGATAATGGATTACTCATAAAAGATGTTCATAAAATAGAATTTGACATGCGAGAGTATAGGTTTGCTGTGGATAGAAAATTATCACATGGAATGGAAAAAAAGTTTGCAGGGGAATGTTGATTTTAATTCTTTTGTAAACTTGATTCTTGTATGAAAATGTAGCATCAGTAAACCTCTCATGAAATTGCTTAACCAGCCCAAATTGACCTTGAAAGTATATATCTACTAGAAATTTAAAGCCCCATCCTTAGGTTAGAAAGATAACAATTGAGTAAACATTGTTGTG
Source organism: Penaeus vannamei (assembly GCF_003789085.1). NCBI lineage: Eukaryota > Metazoa > Arthropoda > Malacostraca > Decapoda > Penaeidae > Penaeus > Penaeus vannamei. The sequence goes on along the minus strand of NW_020869529.1, from coordinate 292,064 downwards.
TTTATATTAATGCTTGGAATAAAACTGCTTTCATACCCCCACTTTTTTTAGGGCGCAGGGGGGGGGGGCAGTTACACCTTTTCCTCCACATCCTATTTACTTACTATTTTTAATACTCTTATCCACTTTTTTTACTTTCTTTTGGCTCAATTTTGTTGTTATATCCAATATTTTCAATCATCTTCACAGGCCCCTGTAAGCATTTCAGCTGGTGAAATTAGAATTATTTAAAGAATTCAGTTTCAGGCATCAATATTGTTTAAGATAGACTTTATGTCCCAAATGTGATTGCAGTACATATGTCATAAGGCTATGCTTCATCTTTTCTGTGAGTTGTCACTGTGAACCTTTCTTTCAACAGGATATGCATATGAGCTTTTATTTCTCATCAAAAGTCTATGACTTCCTGTTTTATGGGGTCAACATCACCACAACATGGGGTAAGAAAGAGATTTGTTGTTTATGAGATACTGTGATGCAATTTTTTTTTTTCAAACTAATTTGGTAATAGATTACATTGATGAATGGAAAAACACTTTACCTTGTTGATATTATGGTAGAAAAAACCACAATGCACAAATACTGCATTTATTTGTATGTTCTCAGTGAGGTAATCAAGATTTTTTTATGGATAGTGATGCATATTTATATGATATGATTATAAATATATGAATATATAGATAGATAGATAGATAGATAGATAGATAGAAAGATATAGATATAGGTATGAATTATCCATTTTCTTACAGACGGTTATGATGAATATGCAAGGTATTTTGCATATATTATTATCGTTCTTCACAAGGGATGTCTGCAGAAAGAAATGAAATTATTCACACTAAATCTCCTATTTGTTATCATTATTATCAGATTATTATTTTTTTATCATAGTCTTATTGTCTTTCACTCTGATGTCATCACTTTGTATTTCTATAAATTGTTCTCATTGTAGTTAGTATCATCAAAGTCAAATTATTGTAATCATTATTGATTGTTTACACTACAAATCAAATACTTCTTAATTCAAATTGATACCTGAAATCTCTTCATTATTTTGATTTTCCATCCACAGATTTTTCTCGCTGTCAAATTTCATTTGTCCTCTCTCCATCAACAGGCATGGTGTCCCTGTGTCTAGGCCTGGTGTCGCTCTCCATCCTGGCTGAGGGCTTCAAGGTGGCAAGGTCGCAACTCCTGAAGGTGGCCATGTCCAGACGTACAGGATGCACCAAATATGAAGTGCCAGAAAGGTCGCCCCTCTTAATGTCTCAGTCGTTTCTTGGCCGTAGGAATGAAAAGCTGTTGTACAAACGCAGGTAGCTTTGGGTTTGGCTTTATGGTAGTAGTGTGTTTGTGTGTAATGTACTGTAATACTGTAAACTAGATTGGTATAGAGTGCTTGTGTGTACATCTATATGTGTAATAGATTTGTTTATTTTGAAACTTTGTATGTAAACGAGATTTTCTTCATGTGTCTATATAAAGTATAAAATCCGTATAATGAAAAATATATCAAAGTTCTTTCCTTTATGTATCTATATAAAGTATATACAGTGCATGAAAAAATTTGGCTGAGGGGCTGATGATGGGAGTGCCTTGTCATGAGATATTGTTCGCAATTGGTGGGTGTAGGGAATGTCTCATCATGAGAGATTGGACTCAGTGAGCATTTTGTAAGAGGCTCTTGCATTATTTCTACCAGTAAATGAGGGGGGATTGTACAGACTGTGAGCCATGCTTGGAAGAATGCTAACTCCAGGGAGAACAATATTCCCATGCGCAGAAACCTGTTCCTGTCCACCATGGCTATCAGTGCAGGGTGATTTACGGAAAATTGAATAATCTGAAAATGATAAAAAGTGACACAAAGAACTCAATGTTGTTAATTTTGTTGTTGTTGCATTTAGTTGTTGAATGCCTAGACAGATAATTCTGCTCAATGAATACAGTCTATAACCACTTGATGCAGCATAACAAGTGACAAATTTAGACCAGGAAATGGAAAAATGGCCAAAAATGTAAATGCAGAAAAAAGAATGTTGTAGAAGGGGATACATCTATTACATGAATTGCCTTATTTCTTGGTGGATTAGTTGAGTGGGTGTGAGTGCCCACTGTTAAGGCTTAGTGCTGTAGGTGAAGTGGACTCCTCCAGGGGCCTGGAAAGACTCCCAAGTTGGCGAAGACTGGACATTCCTGTGTTGCTGCTGCATGGCTGAGTGCTCGGGAGTGTGATCCATTGCTGATCTTGGGTCCAGATCCCGAAGTCTAAGTATTCAGGAACTATGTCAGTGAATCAGGAATGAGGGGAGCCTGCAGTCCCGTCAGAGTTGCAAGGTGAGAGAGTTAGGCAAAGAGTATTGATACCGCCACACCTGAGTGTCTGTATGGGCCAGGGCTACAAGCCATGCACCCAGGAAAGTCACCACTCAAGTAAACCTAATGCTAGGATTTGGGTCCATGTGAGAGCCACTAGGCACCCAGATCCAATGGGTTGATTAACCCTATGCTGTTGGGAAAAAAATCAATGTAGGCTGTTTGCAGAGCATTGCTGTGTGCGCCTGTACTGGCTAACTGGTCATGGGAAGTTTCAGCTTTCTCTGGTGAGCGGCTTACGGGAAGTTGTGTCTGTCGATTTCACACTTTATTTATGTTTGGAGGTTTTTTGCTGGCAAATAGGACTTTTTGTACCATCTCAATGTACAAAGTCTGTAGTGGGTTTTCATACTACAATACGGCAATTTTTTCTTTTTCCAAAAAATAAGGAAATCTATGAAATATATTGCATCAGTAATATGTAGTGATGTTCTCAGGCCTTTTCTTCATGTGTGGAACACCTTGAAGCAAGAAGCCACACACAGGGATGCCCCACTAGTCGGAAACATGACTTAAATCTCCTTCCTTCGGCCATTCCTCCAGCAGAGAGCACACTGCCTCTACTGCTGATATGGAGTGTCTGCAGGCTTGTGTGGTGTCTCAGGATTGATCCAGGTGAGCAGTGTTTCAGAAGGCACCTGGACAGCCTTTAAGGTGCAGCAGCCCCTGCACCAGCTCTTTGTAGACCCCCTGATGCATCTTACCACTGAGGGCCTGGTGGACTGCCAGCATGTTGACAAGTGTCTTCTTGCCCTTCATGCAGATGCAGTCAGCGACAATTTTGGGCTTCGACTTATCTACCCATCAGTAGTACAGAGACAGGATAATGACCTTACTGGTGTGAAAGGAAGACAGCAGCTTCTAGAGACAGTCCCCTACATCATGCTAAGCCTAATTGTCTGCGGAGTAGACGGGGCATGTCAGAGCATCAAAGCCATCCCTAGGCATTGTCTTTGGGAACACGGCCAAATGCATTAAGGGACTGCACAACCAGAAGTCCCTCATATTAGGCCTTGGTTGTAATCTCATGAGGAACCATAGGCTGAGGTATGACTCAAGTTCCTGAACCATCATGTCCTCTATCCCTTCATGTGTGAAGAGGGTGTTCGAGGATGTAGGTGGGCATCACTGTAATTGACAGAAAAAAGACATTGTAAAACATAAGTTTACAAGAGGACATGCAGACTGCAAATCACCACACTTTCAAATCAACATACAAAAAACTAAAGGTTCGATGCTTATCATTCCATTTCCTCAGCAAGCTTCTGTATCAGTTCTTCTGTGCAGAAAGTGAGGAAGATATTGAAGGGTTTCAAGGTTCTGTATAATAATAATGGTATACAGAAACACAAGGTAATATGGTAAAGGAGTCAGGTTGCTCTTTACAAATCAAAGAATGATAGAAATTTTACCAGATAGATCACTTGCCTGCGATAGCTTCAAAGTTGGTGTGTAGAAGTCATCTGTATTGTCAACATCCTTGTTGGAGGATTGACAGTCTAAATACAACATTGGTTCAGTAGCAATTCTCAGGTAAGGAACACTCCTGGTGGTTGAAGGCCAAGGATCATCTACCATCTCCTCTGTGAGACATTCCATTATAAAGATATTAAATGATAAAGATATTAAATGATGATGAAGATACCTGTCACCAGCTTAAAAGTCGAACAGAGTCAATGACACCTATAGGTGCATCAGTAAAGATGCCAAAAATTTCCATGAGGCTTAAAGTTGTACCTGTCACCATAAGGTTAGATACCAGGTGCATTTTTTTTTTTGGGGGGGTCAATATTATATTAACTATCACCTTGTATAATTAATTATTCTAGATTCTTTCACTGTTATTGATAATTCCACTTCAGATTCAGATATTAATTATTGTAAATATTTTTTTTTTTCTTTCTTTCTTTTTTGGGGGGGCATTCCATGAAAATCTCCAAATAGTAGTGGGGGATCAGAACTATTACTTGGGTATGTAGCATGGACTTGATAGTAGTAAATATTAGTTATATATTTATTTGATTTGAATGTAGAACTGAACATAGAATCTCATGTGTAAAAGAGACATAAATGAGCTATATTGATATCTCTTTTCTTTTCTTTTTTTGTCAGTTTTTCCTTCTTTTGTAAAAGAATTGAAATTTAAATTGATTTAGTACGAGAGCCCAGAGAGATTTAATCAGCATGGAGATAACTGAATAAGATATGAATACAAATACCATGAATGTATTTTTCGGTACCTTCTACCTGAGTAAGGTCAAGTGAGGTCGTTATTCGAACATTCGCTAAAAATAGCAATAGCTTGTAGATATAAAGTTAAATGTGTAAAAAAATAAGTATACAGTGATCGAAACACAAGTAATCATATCGCCGATAGATTAAATAAAGAATTTACCATACTTAAATAATAAAAGAAAATTATATCTATAAAGGAAACAAATAATTACGGTGAAATATACTTTAGAATGTGCA
>NW_020869529.1:270615-276626 GCF_003789085.1 Penaeus vannamei | reverse complement strand
AGGTTTTGTTTCCTCGGCGGGGGTTAGGGGGCGGCAGCCCCCCCCCCCCAGGGGAGTTCACAGGGGGCGCAGCCCCCTGCAATGGAAAGTTATGTGAATAACCATGGTTATTATGGAAAGTTATGTGAATAACCATGGTTATTTTCACTGTGCGTTATATTATTAGTGCTATTTAAACCCGCATTTTCCCTGGAACCTTTCATGCCCTCCCCTGCTATCGGGGCCAAGTTTGTCGCTAAGGGGGGTTAGCGCGCAATAAAACTATATATTTGCAATGTGGAGAGTGAGAGGAATCCAACGATACCAAAATCGTCGATATCGGTCATGCGGACGTAATATAGAAAATTACCATAACAATAATGATAACAACAACCATAATAATGATAATGATTATTGATATATTAGTAATATCAATACTACTACTACTACTAATGGCAATGAAGATGTTAGATCGAATAATGATGATAGTAAAAGTGCAAAATTATATTGATAAACCGCATTCATGTAGACAAATATACCCACCTTACACCAACCGCATCCTCGGCAGCGCCCAGCAGTCCGCAAGAAGCTGACGCCCGCGACCGAGGCAGCTGCTCAACCTCTGTCCCCTGTGGCAATTGTGGCGATTCTTCCTGCGGCGGCTGCACGCTGCACAGGCGCCTGGACGCCGTTGCCATTCAGGCGCCGGATACATTCAATCCTGTTTGAATGTAGGACCAGTGTCTTCTGGATGTGTTTTTTGTGTGTAATATGCTTGTGATTCACGTTGACACTCATATGAGGGCTACCAAATATAAATACAGCACAGTCTACATACATACAATACATCCTAAAATAGATATCCACATAAACCACTGCATGTTTGTGTGCGTCTTTCTACTTGTTCTTACCTGGTTGTTTCAATACGGGAGAAGAACTAGGCTCAGGTGGTCCAGTCTGTTTGTTTGTGTGTTTGTGCATCTCACGAAAACTACTTAATTTGCATCCCAATATATTCAAATAGGTAAACGCATTAAATACGACGTCAACGGAGAAATACTTTCATACGAGACGTAGGATGAACATATTACATTCTACATCAAATACTGTTCTAAACTCTGGATCAATAAAACGGAAATAAAAGTGAAGTGAATCATTTTCCTTTCATAACAAGCGCAACCCCCCCACACATATAAATAAATAAATAAATAAATAAATAAATTTATATATATGTTTGTATATATTCATATATATACATATATATATGTATGTATGTATGTATATATAGGATACACACACACACACATACACACACACACACACACACANGTGTGTGTGTGTGTGTGTGTGTGTGTGTGTGTGTGTGTGTAATATATATATATATATACTGCATATATTATAAATATATTCATATACATATGTATGTAATATATATGTATATAATACTGTATTGATATATATATATATATATATATATATATATATATATATATATATATGTATACACACACAACACACACACACACACACACACACACACACACACACACACACACACACACACATGTAACACACGCATATATACATAAGTATGTATATATACATACATACATACATATTATAATATATATAATATATACATATATACATGCATATATATATATATATATATATATATATATATATATATATATATAGAGAGAGAGAGAGAGAGAGAGAGAGAGAGAGAGAGAGAGAGAGAGAGAGAGAGAGAGAGAGAGAGAGAGAGAGAGAGAGAGAGAGAGATCGGTCAGCGAGCGAGGAAGAGAGAGACAGGAGGAACTCATGATGACTTCATTGGATTCAATCCTCTTGTGATCATAGGGCCAAGACCGCAGACAAGCAATGGGTTGGTCTTTTAGCTGAAAGGGGGTTTGCTACAGGAGAAGGGAGTGAAAAATGAATCTTTTTTTCATATTTTTTTCCTGAACTGAACCACTGCATACCCCGTGGACCACATTACCCTTACACACATAATGGGTCCCTAGGCAAACCAGACAATATCATTATTTTTGGTAAAAAAAAAAAAAAAAAAATATCAATTTTGTTATTCTGTAATTGGGGCTCTGAACTGTAAAGTCATATGCATTACAATGGCTGAATATATATGGGTAAAAGAAAGGGATGACCACTCACGCATCTAATTGAGCAGTTTTCATTGAACAATTGAATCAGGCTAGTCGTTGTGACCCTTTGACGTCGTTTCCACCATCCCTGCTGGACTGCTACATTAAAGAAAATAATAATAATGGACTATGGCTGACAAAATTAACTAAAAACCTGCAAATTTAAGACACTGATGATGGTAGTGGATAACTAGTGGACTGCACTGCAGTCACTGCAGTCAGAGGGAAGGGGTCCTGCCTACCACAGGAGTATGTTTTGGCAGAAGCACGATCACAACCCGTATTGGTATTAAAAAAAGAAAAAAAGAAAATTCATAGTCGTATGATTTTTTTACAAAGACTGACTCAGAGACTGGATCATAGATAATAATAATTATCAGTGTATTGTCGGCATTGGAAAGCTGTGTGTAATAAACCCTAAACATCTTGTGTAAAGTGACCATACGTCCTTAATCATAATTCAAATTTCCTCAGTTTTGATAGCAGGCGAGTAATAACGTAAGTTGTGATCTTGGCGGAAGTGAACTAATTTGGGGATTGGGTAGCAGTCTGCGGCGAGCAAACTTCCCGGCGCACATGGAGGTTAGCGGTGTAACACGTTCTTTGAATGGCAGTTTGTTATAAAAAATAAGCACCAGTATGCTTATGCATGGCCCGTATTTGAGAACTTTTGCCTCTAACTTTATTCTCCGAAAGTTTTGCGGTGTGGAAAGTCGAGATATTGTCTCTCTTTTTCTATTTTTATTTCTACTGGGCATCATCACCTATACTTCATCCCTGGTCGTTTTTCTCGCATTTACCATGTATTATATAGGCTTATACGCCTGTGGCAGGTAACGTGTGCTTGCCTGGCGTTTCATTGGAATTTTATTAGCATTCGTCTCCTAACCCTTGTATGGCCCAGACCAAAGTTTCTCTCTCTCTCTCTCTCTCTCTCTCTCTCTCTCTCTCTCTCTCTCTCTCTCTCTCTCTCTCTCTCTCTCTCTCTCTCTCTGCAGAGAAACACCTCACACTGACGGCGAGATTTTCTTCACAGGTGATGCTGAATGGCTTGGCCTTCTCTCGGCCCTTCCGCCGCCGGCGCGTCCCGGGTCTCGTGGAATGGGCGCAGAGGAAACTCGAGCAGTTTATGGCTCTTGCATTTGCAAGGAAGCATTTATCATATCTCACCTTACGTTTCCAGTTGTATATCTGAATAACTGTTATGTTCTTTTATCATCCATGCTTCATTTAGCAATTAATATACGAAATAACACACACACACACACACACAGTGCCTCACTCTGTCTCTCACACACATACACACTGCCTCACTCACTCTCTCTCTCACACATACTCTCTCTCACTCACTCACTCACTCACTCACTCACTCACTCACTCACTCACTCACTCACTCACTCACACACACCACACACACACACACACACTCACACACTCACACTCACACACACCACACTCTCTCTCTCTCACACACACACACACACTCACTGCCTCACTCACTCACACCTCTCTCTCACTCTCTCTCTCTCCTCTCTCTCTCTCTCTCTCTCTCTTCTCTCTCTTCTCTCTCTCTCTCTCTCTCTCTCAAACACACTCTCTCTCTCTGTCTCTGTCACACACACACACACACACACACACACACACACACACACACACACACACACACACACACACACACACACACACACACACACACACACACTGCCTCACTCACATACAAATATATGTATATATAAATTGCCATTTCACTGAGTATCTTTGTCATTCATAGCTTTTCGAAACCTATCATTGCAAAAATGCAAGCAGAAGTTGCACATGGAAAAATATCTTTTAACCTTACGTATTTACAAATTTCAAGTATATATAACACATACGTACACGTAAAGGCGCTTTCACATCAAGGTGAAAACGAATGTACGGAAACATATGAAACTTTTCACAAAAAAGGCGTATTTGTCACGTGTGATCCTGCATGCCATGCCTTTTTTTCTAGTTTTTAGTTGTTGATCTGTTACTTCGGGCAGTGTTGTCAGATTTTATTAGAGCTTTCACATCCAAAGTTATTATTATACAGGTTAATATAAAAATGTTAAATTCATATAACATATATAAAAAGGAAATCTTTTAGAGGTATGGCATTCATAGAGTAGTGACATATAGATAACTGTCACAAGATCTCTTAGATCTTGGGGCAATAACATTGTCATCCCCCTATGATGCCATCTTGTGAACCAATTGACACGTACCTTGGCCCGAAATCACTGTGGCATGTGCCACTTGCCACATGCGATGTGCCACCCACTTACCATTTGCCAACCACGCGGCAAATGGTAAGTGTCACGTGATACGTGACAAGGTGATTTCAGACCAAGGTTCCATGTGGCTCATATCATTCAGTTGACAAGATGATATCATCGGAGTACGACGATGCCATCGTTGTAATCTTGTGACAATTATCAACCTGTTAGTTGGAGAAATGAAGTGGAGGACTTCGGGGTAAAAAGTGAGTTAAAATTGTTCCAATACCCTGAAAATACTTGTGTTTTTTCTCACAAATTAGTCTGGTAATTCTTCCATGGATAGTCTTGTTATTGTACTGAGGTAATGTTGCATCATACAAATATTTGTATTTCTCAACAGCTTGTACATATGGTATGTTGATTGGTCCATTGTCTGGAAGAGGCATAGTTGTGCATGGGAAGAGGCACACATCGCATTTCAAGTATATACAAAACACATACGTATATGTAAAGGCGCTTTCACACCAAGGTGAAAACAAACATTCGGAAACATGAAACCTTCCACATAAAAGTGGCGTGACACGTCGCATTTGCCACTGGAACCTGCTTGCCGTGCCAATATTTTTTTTTTTTTTTTTTTATTTTTAGCATTTGACCTGCTACCTCTGACAATGTTGTCATTATTTTAATGGAACTTTTACATCCAAATGTGCTATTAGCCTGTTTAAAATGAAAATGTAAAAGTCAAATATATAGAAAAAGGAAAACTTTTCGATGTATGGCATAAGTAGTTTTGGAGTCTAGAAAGATTCCGCCAAACACATTTGACAACATTCCTTTGGCCGCCCAGTGAGTGAGGCTTTAGATGAGAGGGTAATCACGTGCTCTCTTGTTGGAGGAAACAATGCGATGTGTGATTGCTCTCGTGCACAAGTAAGCCTCTTCCAGGCAAATGAACCAATCAAAATAACATTTGTACAATCTGTGGCGAAATACAGATATTTATGATACATCACCTCAGTACAATAATAATAATTCCCATGGCAAAATAATCGAAATACGTAGTTTGTGAGAAAAAAATCCTTACAAATATTTCCAGGTTATTGGAAAAAAGTTTGTCTCACATTCTGCCCCGAAGTTCTCCACTTTATTCCTCCTAGTGACAGATGGATAACCAGACGAAATAGGACTTTTGACAACAATAACATCGTCATCCTCCAATGATACCATCTTGTGAACCAGATAATAGCGGCATGACACGCACCACGTGATACCTTGGTAGGAAAGCACTGTCACATGTTACTTGCCACCTGCCATTTGAGGAATAACGGACAAATCGAATCTCGGAGTCCCACGCGACGCGCCACACCATTTCTGTGAAAGGTTTCATATACTTCCGGATGTTCGTTTCCAAATGGCATGTCGCGTGCCATGCCACGTGTGAAAGTGGCCTATGTGTCCAGTCATCCCCCACAGAAGGGGAGACTCGATCAAGAGTGAAAAACAAACCCTTTTGGACAGGAATTTCGAGATGGCTATGCGATTCAGCAGATGGCAAACTGCGTGCTCTTGGGCAGTTTGGCGCTGAGTTTCGGAGTGCAAGCGCTTTTAATTTATATATACAATG